>PVIJ01005498.1:0-102917 GCA_004024925.1 Scalopus aquaticus
AACTAACAGACACCCTACCAACTGGGAAAAGATCTTTGCACACAATACATCTGATAAAGGACTGATAACAAAAATTTACAAAGAACTCACACAACTCAACAAAAAAAAAGCCAATAACCCAATCAAAAAATGGGCAGAAGAGCTCAAAAGGCACTTCTCCAAAGAAGAAAAGCAAATGGCCAACAGATACATGAAAAAAATGCTCAAGATTTCTTTTTTTTTAAAAGATTTATTTATGCATACAAGAACCTGGGGTGCAGGCCAGAGGTGTGGGGTGGTGAGGGGATTCATCAGAGACAGAGTGGGGAGCAGAACAGGCAGACTGACTGAAGAACACTGCTGAGGGGAGCAGCAGGCGAGGTAGGAGAGGTCTGCTGCTGCACCATGTGGTAATCCTCCCTGGCCAGGGATAGAACTTGTGTTGCAGTGGCTCCGGACAGCCCCATAGGCTGAGACTTAACCCATTACACCACCAGGGAGGCCCCATTGAGATTTCTTGGCTGCATTACAGTGGTTGCCAAATGATGATTTTCTCATGTCATCATTCCTTCCACTTCATCAGCTGACATACCTTTGTAAGGAAAAGCTTTCTTTCCTCCCCATTTACTTATTAACTTATTAATATAGATATAGTATTCCTATTTTAGTCAGCAAGTTATTATCTACTAATATATTTTGTTACTTTGATGCTGAATTTGCCCCAGATTTGGCCATTGGAAGCCCCTTCAAACTGACTTCTATATTTTGTCGTTCTTTGATTACTTCTTTTCATTACTTTTTGACACAACAAGATGTTCCAGTCTCTTTTTATACTTTTCTTACCCCCCCACCCTGGAGTCAACAATTTTACCAAAGATCCCTGGTTTCTTTTATTGGAGAATGAGTTTAAAAGCCAGATCTGGACACAAGGTATAATCGTTTGACTGGTAGGCCCTCTTGATGGGTGGAACTAGGGAATTTATATATGTATATCCATGCACAAACATATTTATGCATGTTATCTCTGAATATATATATACTGTATTGTGATTCTATCTATATATACGTGTGTGCTATGAATTCATACTGTACCACCAATCCAGTTCAATACTTCAGTTTATTTTAAATTTTTCTCCATTTTTGTATTTGTAACTCCCTTCTAACTCCCTTCTCTGACAGAGAAATTTGGCTTCTAGTATTCTTAATATTTACTTAATTGATGGAGCCTCTCATCTATCCGTTGTCTCTTTCCATCTGAGATCATGTGGATGCCAACCTCGCTCAGCAACACCTAGTGATTTTTAAATTACATTACTCGTGAAGGAAGGAAGTGCATTGGATCGTTATTCACAAATTCTGTATTTGCACGGTTCACCTACTTGCTGAGATTTATCTGTAACCCCAAAATCCATACTCAGAGCACTTTCATGGTTGTCCATTGACATACACAGGAAGGTGAGAATTTGTGTCATCCAAAGTGCACATCCCCAGCTGGGGTCATGCAAGACGATGCTCTGTCTGCCTTCTTGTTTCAGTTCTCAGGCTGTAAATAAGTGACTTTTTCACAGTCTGTTGAATGCCATATGTTTTGCATTTTTTGTGCTTTTTATTTAATTTTATGTAGTTTGTTTAAATGGTCCCTCCAAGTAGTGCTGAAATGTCATCTAGTATTCCTAAGTATAAGAAGTCTGTGTTATGTTCCTTATGGAAAAAATACATGGGCTAGATAGCTTCATTCAATCACGAGTTATTGAATCCACAACATGATACATCCAGAAAAAGGAAGAGGAAATTCACCATTCTGTCCATAAGGTCGCTCCAGAAAGTGTTCACATCTATAGTAGACTCTATGGAAAAGTAAGTAAATTTGTGGATTCATGAGATGATGAACATGGAAAGGCGTAGTGAATAGTACTGTTATAAGGCTAAGGCCAATGAAAGTTAGTCATATTCCCCAGGATCAGGAAAATAGTAAGCCCTTCTTGGTTAGTGCTGGCTGGTTTGCATGTTTCAAACGGTGATAGATATGACAGTGTTATTAGATGCAGACAAGGCAAGTTCTACAGATCTGGAAGCTGCAGAAGAATTTTTTAAATACCTGCCAATTGTTATAAATAGGTTATGTGGAAGAATAATTTTTCAATTCTGAGATTGGTTTGTTTTAGAAATAATTTGGTGAGGGCCTCCCTGATAGCGCAACAGGTTAGTCTCAGCTCTGTGGAGTTATCCACAGCCACTGCAACACGAGCACGAGTTCAATCCCCAGCCTAGGAGTTTCCCACATGGCGCAGCAGCCCTCTCCTGGCTTGCCCACTGCTCCCTTCAGCAGTGTACTTCAGTAGATTAGCCTATTCTGCTCCCCACTTTGTCTCTGGTAAATCCTCTCACCACCCCACACCTCTGGCCTGCACCCCAGTTCTTGTATGCATAAATAAATAAATCTTTTTAAAAATTGGGCTATTGTAAGTGATTTGCATTTCCTTATAAGTTTTACTATCAGCTTTACAACTTTAGATCTATGGTAATTTTTTTTCTATATCAGAAAATGTTTATTTCTCTGCATAGCATTTTTGATAAATTCTTGAGATATATTTTCCAGTTTATTAATTCTATCGTCTTCTATGTCTTCTCTAGTGGTTAGTTGATCTACAGAATTTTAGACTTCATCTATTTTTCATTTTGGGAGTACCACTTGGTTCTGCCTTATTTTCTTATTTTTTAAGTTTTTATTCTTGATGGTTTTGATGCTTTTATCTTTAATCATTGCTATACACACTCATTTTGTACTCTTTATGAGGCTGTTCTGCTTTCTGAATTTTGTACTTTTGGTGTTGAGGATTTGCCTTTCCTCAGTGATTGTTCCTGTTCACTGGCATGGTCGGTTTTGTTAATTTGCCATCTGGGGATCCCTGGACCATGTTGGTAGAGCAAATTTAGATTTCAGATTCCTATGATGTATTTGTCTGGAATTTCAGATTCTCAAGGGGAAGCATTTTCCTTTCCTCACCCACAGCTCAAGCTGAGACAGACAAACTTTCTGGTTTTGTTCATGAAGGAGGATTTTCTTTTTCTTGCCTATTTTCATTGAGAGTGTAGGACTTTGAGAGCTGCACTTTTGCAAGATTTCTTGGATCCAACTCCCTACCCACCTCACTAGTCTTTCTTTTCTCCTACTTCCATCTCCCTTGGTTACTCAAATGTCTTATAGTGGCTTCTGGAGCCTATGTAGTACATACTTTTTTTTTAAATTAATTTTTAAAATTATTTATGCATACAAGACGGGTGTAGGCCATAGGTATAGGGGGTGAGAGGACTCACTAGAGATACGGAGTGGGATGCAAAATGGGCAGATCCACTGAAACACACTGCTGAGGGGATCGGTGGGTGAGACAGAAGAGATCTCCCGTGCCATGTGGGCCAGCTCTCTGGCCAGGGACTGAACACATACTGCAGTGGCTGGTGACCACCTGATACTGCTGAGACTCAACCCCTTGCGCCACGAAGGCAACCGGGTCAGCACATCCTTTTTTTTTTGGCTCACTGTTTCATTCTGCTGGCAGTTGTCTCTCTCTCTCTCTTTTTTTTTTTTAAGATTTATTTAGGTATGCATACAAGAGCTGGGGTGTAGGCCAGAGGTGAGGGGGAGAGATGGGGTGTGTGTGAGCGGATTCACCAGAGACAGAGCGGGGAGCAGAACTGGCAGATGGACTGAAATACACTGCTGAGGGGAGCAGCGGGCAAGACAGGAGAGGTCTGCTGAGCCATGTGGATTAGCTCCCTGACCTGGGAAACTCAGGCCGCAGTGGCTGCTGATAGCTTCATAGGGCTGAAACTTAACCCCTTGCACCACCAGGGAGGCCCCATTTCTACTTACTTTCTTTTTTTTTTTTTAATGATTTATTTATGCATACAAGCTGGGATGTAGGCCAGAGGTGTGGGGGGTGAGAGGAGTCACCAGAGACAGAATGGGGAGCGGAACAGGCAGATCGACTGAAGTACACTGCTAAGGGGGGCAGCGGGTGAGGCAGGAGAGGTCTGCCCAGCCATGTGGGAATCTCCCTGGCTTGGGATGGAACTTGTGCTGAGGAGCTCTGGATAGCTTCATAGTGCTGCGCTTAACCCATTGCGCCACCAGGGAGGCCCATTTCTACTTTCTTGAGAACTTTGCTAAGGTTTTCAAAGGGTGTTGAATTTATTCAACATTTCTAGTCTTTAGAAGTGGAGAGTTTTAGTAGACTTTTCTAGACTGCTGTATTGCAAAATAAAAAAGACTTTAAAGATTGGTTGACATCCAACATTTATGTATATCAAACTCAAAGTACAAAATTATTTTCTATACACTTATTTCTATTTTTAAATGATAAATCCTCTTCAAAAAAGAGATACAGGAGCCTGATTTTCCTGTCTGCTTCCTGAGGAAGCAGAAAAAAGAGAAACTTGGTGAATAGCAAGACTAGTGGTTGCTGTAGTAAGCCTGAAGAATGACACTCCCTGGCAATGGCGCTATTAACAGTAGGAAATGGAATGATGGCAGTGCCTCTGTAATTTGCCATAAGATTTTGTTTCCAATTTTTGCAATAGAAGGTTCATCTATATCAAGGAATTGGCTCTTCCAGTTCATTTTATTCATTCATTCAGAGTGATCAGAAAGCCTCACATACTACACCATACTTGGGAAATTATATGACAATTATGATATATTATTAGGTGGGCTTTGAACTTTCCATTAGCACCTACAGAGGAAACCCCTTTCCTCATGTGACTTTTGATGTACCTTGATTATGGATGCTATTCAACCAGTGAATGAGAGCATAGATTGTAGAATTAGTTATACCTAGGTTTAACTGTCAGCCTTCCCACCTGCCAGTTGTTTGCAGAGAAGTTATTTATCTGCTCTGTGCCACACTTTCTTCATCTGTAAGATCAGCAAAATAAAGCATTTGTTTCCCATGCTTGTTTCAAAGATAATGTTAAATATACATTATACTCTTTTATAACAGTACCTGGTACATAATAAATAATAAATAGTAGCTATTATTCTGATCCTTGTTGAACGACTGCTTTTTGATATGTCTGATTGTCTCTTATTGGTAATCATCCTCTATTGGGATCTTATAAGATTTGACCAAGTCGATTGTTTCATAGATCCAAGCAATATTTCTTGGCCTTAAAAATCAGAACTAGCACATGGAAAACAGATATTAAACAGTTATGAAAACATTGAATAATAAAAACCATTATTGTTTTCACTTAATAAGGAATGTGGTCCCTGTTTGCCTCACTTTTTACTTAATGCAGTTTAAAATTTGCTGTTTTTCTTTTTTCCTTTAAGCCTTACTATCATATTCAAGAATAAGCTAAATTAAAAAGAACTATGGCTTAGTATAAAGAAAGATTCAAATTACTGGAATTTATGATTAACTTTCATTGTGGTAGAATTCTTTGTATGTTGAACTCTTGGGGAAAGACTTAAGGGAAGAAAGAACTTTTTTTTTTAGATTGCCTATTCTAGGTACTTTACTAAACTCTATGTCTATTTTTAAGACGTAGTTGAGGGAGGCCATAAACACTTAAAACAGTGACACATACTTTGCTAGAGTTAATGATTTATTTTTGTGGCTAAGGAAGGGGAAGGAATTGGAACAACTAGGAATTTCTGACTTGGCAACACCAACAATTAAAAGCCAATTCTAGATTTACTGAGAAAAGCTGGTTGAGTATTGGTGGGGATTGGAGTGGTCAGATCCAGCAGTCTGGTGAAATAAGTATGGATTGAGAACTCTTTGGTGGTCATTGTTGATTATCTAGAGCAACTCCTCTGAAGACCTTAAGGGTCTTTGTCAAAGAGTTTGAGGTAATGGAGGAGAGACACTTACTGTAATCCATTGAGAACATTGGTAGGGAAGGAAAGGGGAGAAAGTGATAAGTGGGTATGGGGAGGCATAGGAGACTTGTCCTTCGAGAAAATTTCAGATAATGAAGCTTTGAGTCAATTTACGTGCTGAGGGAATCAGTAATGAGACAGGAAACTGCTTGAAATGACAGTATCAGTTTTCATAGGAAGAGTGAAAGAGCAAGATTTTGAACAGATCGTAGAATAATCTTACATGTTAGCTTTTTTGGAATTGTATATTTAATGTACTTTCTACATTTAGCTACTGTGATACTTTTCAGTGTAATTGGAAAGAGGCATTGAGAAACGGGCCAGAAACAACCGTCTTTGCTCACCCAGTCACTGTCATCCTGTCTGGGGCATTGATCTCATCTGTGAAAACATACTCCATACTCATAAGTCTTTAAACTGGTAAACTTTTAAATAAAAGAAATGTGGAAGCTGAACTTAAGCAATTTCTGTAAAGCCCACTGCCTGATTTTTTAGTTTCTTACTACCTTAGACATGTGCTTTTTTTTTTTTTCCCTTAAGAACACCAGCAGTTTGGTTATGATTCACCCTTGGTGAAATTGAGTGCATTGTGTCTGAAACATACTGATTTGTCCTGCCGTTAGAATATTTCTTTAGAAGCAAACACTGGCATAATGTTTTCTTGTTTTTATTAGGCATAAGTAACGGTTAATGATAAGAGATAGTTGTATTATACAGAGGTCCCGCCATTATTAATGTTTTTGGTTTATTTGGGGGGAGGTTTTTTTAACCGAAGTGGTTTCTATTTTTTCAGCAATGTAAATATACTTCGTATATATCAATGGATTCTCCATTTCTGTAAAGAAAAGGGAAAAGGAGTAGCATTGGGCAGAGGAAGCCATCATGCTTGCCTAACAGAGTCTCTGCAGCTCAGATTGCCTTTTAGAGGAATCCCTCACTGGGCAGAAATTACTGAGCCCCGGGACCATCACTTTTCCTTAGGAGCAGTCCTAAGGAAAAGGTGCCTTCTGCTTGAAAGCTGAGGTAGAATCTGAAGGCGTTAACGGCAGGAAGCTTTCAGCTAACCATATGCCTGCAGCCGGGCAATGAGTCCTTTCTTAAACAGATCTGTCTGCCATGACATAAAATCTTCAACCTGCTTTTCTTCTTCTTTTTTTTTTTAGTTTAACATAAGTGGATTATTTTGTAGTCCTCATAAACTTTAAAAATGGATACATAGTATTGTAATAGGTCTTTAGTTTATATATCCATTCCCTAACTTCAATTTTCATTCAGCATGAACATCTTTGTATGAAATTCTTTACTATATTCAGAATCATTTTCTTGAAGAGTTTCCCAGAAATAAAACAGATTGAAGAGTGTGAACATTCTTAGGGTCCTTGGTGTTGGAAGTCGTTGTCTGATGAGCAAGCTGTGTCATCAGGTCCCAACAGTTTCAGAACTTGTTGTTTTTTTTTTTAAATATTTATTTATGCATACAAGCTGGGGTACAGGCCAGAGGTGTGGGGTGGTGAGATGCCTCACCAGAGACAAAGTGGGGAGCAGAACAGGCAGATCGATGGAAACACACCGCTGAGGGGAGCAGCAGGAGAGGCAGGAGAGGTCTGCTCTGCCCTGTGGGAATCTCCCCGGCTGGGCGTCGAACTCACGTCACCGCTGCTGACAGCTCCACAGCGCAATGCCCAACCGCTGCCCCACTGGGGAGGCCCAGATCTTGTTGTTTTAATGGCTGATTTCTAGCTGAAAAATTGGTGACTCTCTTTGTTCCTGACCTACAGTCTTGTATGGTATTTAGTGGGCTGTGAATTGAAGGATGTGGACCTCTGTCCGAAGGTCCAGAGTGGTGAAGATGATAAGAATGAGGGTTCCAGAATCAGATTGACCTAGATCCAAATCCTGGCTCTGCTGTTTACCATTTTGTGACTTCAGACAACTCTCCATTCATCACTTCATTCATCTGAATAATAAGGATAATGATAGCATCTGCCTTCTACCTGTAACTATTTTGATTAAATGAGGTAGAAATCATAAAAAACACTTAGTATGTTGTCTGGCTCATTGCATTTACTTCAGTGTTAGGTATTATTTGGTATCAATTTGATTATATTAGTATCTTAAGAATTAAAACAGGAGAGAACATGTAATTCAGACACTCCTTTTTTTCCCCAAGAGAAAAAAGCTGAGGCTTAAAGAGGTTAATAATATAGATTTGGCCTGGATCATTTAACTAGTAAATGTAGAGCTTGGACCTAAAGAAGGGTCTTCACCAATGCAGGGTTTTTCCAACCTTAGCATTTGAGGCCAGACAATTCTGTGTTATAGAAGACTGTTCCGTGGTTACTAAGACAATCAAAAACTACCTTCATCAAAAATACCTTCAGACATTGCCAAATAGCTCCTGGGACAACAGTCCAAGTTTTGGAAGCAGTCCATGGATCTGAGACATTTGGGAGGGAGGAGGGAGAGTAGAGAACAGGGGAGGAGGAAAGTGCGGTGGAGTGTGTTGAAGGACTGTGGGCACTTTGGTGGTGGGAAAACTGGGGTGATTGTGCCTGAGAGGAGAAATCCTGTACTATGAGAAAATAAAGTATGTTTTGGGATTAGAGAGCAGCAGTGCTTCATCCTGCTTTCACTAAAAAGTTCTGATTTCACCTTGAATTCAGTTCTCAGGATCTTTTCAGTGACTCAGACTTACTACTTAAAATGGAGTTTTCTTCTGTCTCCTGGAATATTAAGTGCAGCTCTATGAGAAATCTTGTTAGAGTATATTCCTCTCCCCTGGAACAAATTCAGGTGTTTAAATAGAACCGTTTTATGTTTCTAAAGGTTTTGTCCTTTGTTGCAGGTGGCATAACTGAAAAAGGTATTTATGGAATTCCAATGAGCGGTGATGGATGATGCAGTTCAAATAACTAAGGTAAGAGAAATAAGACTATAGCTGTCAGGAGGTTTTGCCATCAAGCTAGGGTCCCCAAACAGTAGAGCTAAAACTGGATTCTCTCTGCTTCCATTTTATTTCCAAGTTATACTAGTAGCTTATTTTTTTATGATTAATAATGTTATAATTATCATCCTTTAAGAGAATGGTTGTCAGTTTGGTGATGAATCAGAATCAAAGGACTGGATCACTTTGCCCAGTGATTGCTTGAAATTGCTGGATCAGATACTAATGCTATATTCAGTTTTTTTGAGGAACCATCATATACATATACTGTATACCACTATAGTGGCTACACTATTTTACATTCCTAGTAGCAACATACAAGGGTTCTGGATTGTCTACATCCTTACCAACAACTATTTTCTGTTCTGTTTTGTTTTGTTTTATAAGAGCCACCTTCATGGGTATAAATGGTATCCTCATGGTTTTGATTTCCTAGTAATTTGTTAGGCTGCGCATCTTTTCATGTGCTTATTATCTACTTTGCAGAATGTTTACTCAAATCCTTTGATCATTTTAAATATTGGTTTTTATATTTCCTTTTCAAAAGTGAGAATATCCTATGTGATTTCTATAATTTGCTTTTAAATTTAATTCTTAACTGTAATATGCTTAGAGAGAATACAAAAACAGAGTTGTTTTCCAGCTCTCCATTCCACTTGCTGAGACAGTCTTTGTTTTCAGGACTGTTTTTTGACGACCTCTATAATTCTAAATTATAATACCTGCATGCTGTTTCGTTTTTAACCTATAAAAAATACAACTCATTACATTTTTTTGCTTCTCTAATATGAATGATGAGAATTAACTCATACCACTACCTGACTCATTTGTTATATGCTTTATTTTTTGTCTTTCTGTTGTATAATAGTTTCCCAAGACTATTGTAACAAACCACAAACTGGGTAGTTTAAACAACATAAATTTATTGTTCACAGTACTGGAGACTAGAAGTCCAGAATCAAGGAGTCAGCATAGTTGATTCCTTCTGAGGGCTCAGGAAGAATTTGTTCTTGCCCCTTTCCTAGTTTTGGAAGCCAAGACATTCTTTGCCAGGTAGATGGCATTCTCCCCATTTCCTCACTTCATTTCCCTCTATGTGTCTATCTCTAGACAAATTTTCCATTTTATAAGTATACTAGTAATACTGCATTAGGGTCCACCCATTTTAACTTGGTCATCTGCAAAATCTGTGTTTCCAAATAACATCACGTTCACAGGTACTTGGGGTTAGGACTTTAACATCTTTGAGGATTTGTGGGGTAGGATACAATTCATCCCATAAGAAGTTGGTTAACTTTATATCAGAAGTGCTCTTAAACCTCTAATTTTGGGGCCTCCCTGGTGGCGCAGCGGTTGAGCGCTGCGCTGTGGAGCTGTCGTCGGCGGGCGATGCGGTTTCGGTGCCCGGCCTGGGAGAGTCCCACATGGTGCGGCGGACCGCTCCTGCCTTGCCCGCTGCTCCCCTCAGCAGTGTATACCTGATCTGCCTGTTCTGCTCCCCGCTCTGTCTCTGGTGGACCCTCTCGCCGCCCTGCGCCTCTGGCCTGTACCCCAGCTTGTGTGTATGAATGGATAAATCTTTTTTTTTTTTTTTAAACCCTCTATTTTTTGTTGTGTCAGTTTTCAGCAGTATTTTTGCTTTGTGAGGTAAAGATATTAGCATCCCTACCTCTCTGTTAGACTTTAATTTTTAGTTTAACCTGTTGAAATTTTAATTTCTGCTTACTCTCCTCCTAACACAACCAAGCCTTTCATGGACTGTCTGTAGGTTATCTCGGTAACTGGAAGTCCAATAAACAGCACTTACATTATTATGATATTCTGTAACTTAAATACAGTAAATTTAAAATATTTCAATGTCAATATTGTGATCAGCTGTTTAATTGTTTTTCTTTGGAGAAAATTTCATTTTGTATCTTTTCTGTATTGCTGCATAACAGAAGATCCCGAAATTTAGTAGTTTAAAAGAACACTTCCCTATTCAGTTTGAGTCTGTGAATAAGCAGTCTGTGCTAGGTTAACTATTTCGTCAGTGGTCTTGACTGGAGTCATTCTTGGAGCTGTAGTCAGATAGTGGTTAATGTGGGACTGAGATCATCTGAAACATAAATCTGTAATTGGTAATTTGCTGGGCCACTCTCTGTGTACAGAGAGTGTATGGTATTCCCAGAGAGCAAAGTGAAAATCACAAGGTCTTTTGAGGTGTCAACTTGGAAGTCATATCATCACTTTTGCTGCATTTTATTGGTTCAAGCAAATCACAAGTCCAATTCATATTCAAGGGGCGGGGACAGAAACTTACCTTTTGATAGGAGGAGTATACCAGAGTCTCATATAAAAGGTATGTGTGTACAGGAGTTCTTGTAGCCATCTTTGCAAAAAATCTACCATAGTGTTTTTTTTCTTCTGACCTCTTTTTAAATGCTTTAAAATTTCTCTGGTTTTCATAGGTATTACTGTAGAGAATCTCAACACAGATTTCCTTTTTATTTATTAGCTTAGTACTTCTTCAGTCTGTGGCTCTGATATCTTTGGTTTTATTTGGGAGAATTTTCAGCCTTTGTTTCCTCAAATTTTTTTTTTAAAGATTTATTTATTTTTTATACATACAAGCTGGGGCACAGGCCAGAGGCATGGGGCGGCGAGAGGGTTCACCAGAGACAGAGTGGGTAGCAGAACAGGCAGATCAGAAATACACTGCTGAGGGGAGCAGCGGGCGAGGCAGGAGAGGTCTGCCGCGCCATGTGGGATTCTCCCCGGCCAGGCATCGAACTCGCGTCGCTGCTGCCGACAGCTCCACAGCACAGCGCTACCGGGGAGGTCCTGTTTCCTCAAATTTTTATTTCTCTGTTTTATCTGAGGCTCAAATTATGTGTTGATTAGATCATCTCAGTGTATTCTCTTTACCTCTTAACCACTCCTGTATTTTCATCCTCTTGCCACCTCCTGTGTTAGTGTAGACACTTCCTTTTGACCTATCTTCCATTCACTGATCTCTTTTCAGCTGTATTTTACCTTTTCTTTAAACATTTATTTATTTATGCATACAAGCTGGGGTACAGACCAGAGGCATGGGGCGGTGAGAGGGTTCACCAGAGACAGAGTGGGGAGCAGAACAGGCAGATTGACAGAAACACACTGCTGAGGAGAGTAGTGGGTGAGGCAGGAGAGGTCTGCCGCGCCATGTAGGAATCTCCCCAGCCGGGCTTCAAACTCACGTCACTGATGCCAACAGCTCCATAGTGCAGCGCCTAACCGCTGCATCACCAGGGAGGCCCTATTTTACCTTTTCTTTAATCCATCAATTGTGATAGTTCTTTCAGCTGTTATATTATCTCAGTTATGGAAATTTTTTGATCTGCCATTGCATTTTTATATATAGTCATAACACTGATTCTTGACCAAAATCCTTAATACTGTGCTACTATTCTTATATGTTGTCTGTGATTCTCATGTTATCAATTCATGACCCAAAATTGCTTTTAGAAATAATTTGAGATCTAAGGTGATATCTTCTTTCTATAGATAATTTACATTGTTTATGATCTTACCTAGATGTCTTGAATAATTTTAATCCAGTTTCAGGGATTGAGATGCTTTTCAGCAAAACTGTAGTTCCTACAAGGGCAAGTTGACTAGGATATCTACCATGTGTGGGACACTTTGCTAGGTACGGGTTATGTTCTGTGAGTAGAGCGAACATGGTTTTGATCCACATGGAGCATAGTCTTGATTATAATTTGTAGGTAAGTGTGCAACTTTGTTCTGTGAAAACAATAAATTGGCTGTCATAGTAGTGAATATTTGGAGTGGGGAGAGGGTGGAAGTGCTCTTACCATAACTAATCAGGGCAGGTTTTGTTTTATCTGAGACCTTGCTGATGTAAGAGAATTGTGACCCGAAGCTTTTAAACAGAAACAGCCTATATAGACTGATTGGAACCAGAATAAGTGAGGAGGGTTAAGATTGATTTAGAACTGTATTAACCCTTTGCACTCTGCTGTCCCCTCTCAGGGGACATCGGAATTCTAGCATATCACTCGGATGGCCCCTCTCAGGGGACATTGCAGTTTATTAGTGATTACGGGGAATTGAGTTATTTCAACGCAACTTTTTGAGACATGCATGTTTCCCTGAAGTTTTATCTTGAAATGGCACAAGAAATTAAATTAAATTAAACGCGTCCATCCACATCTTCTGCGGACAATAGATCAAACAATGAACTACATGTTCCCCATGTGGGACAAAGAAAACGGGGCTGCATTGTGTGTTCTAACAGGAAAACACCTGGTGGCAGGCGCCAAACCACTTATTACTGTCAGACATGCACTAATCAGCCTGCAATGCATATTGGGGAGTGTTACAAAACTTATCATACTGTACAAATTATAAACAATAAAATATTGGGTTTTTTTGCAAATATACATTCCTCGATGTCACCCAATTGATATAAGTCCAATATCATTATAATACGTTACTTGGTTCCAAAATTATACTAAATAATACGAGGTACTGTAAATGCACGTTTCCGCCGCAAAGTAGTGTCGAGTAGCTGGTAGCCAATGTCCAGAATGGTTCGGAGTGCAAAGGGTTAATGAGTTCTGGGAGACATCAACCTCTCCCACCATTTTTCTCCCATTTCCTTTGGGAAAGATTTTGAATTAAGAGTCAATCTAGACTCCAGATTGAGCTCTGTGATCTTGGACTAGTTACCTAATTCTTTGTTTAAATGAAAAGAAGGGAGGATGGGAAGGACAAACATGAAAATGGGATGGGAAATAGTGAACAGAGTACATGAGGAGAAACATGTCAAGTTTCTTCATATTCCTCACAAGTGTTTGCTTACCTCACTTGTGGTAAGCATTTTGTAAGTACTTGTTAATTTAGCAAAATGAAAATAGAGAATTTTTTTACATGGAATTATAGAAAAGAAAGAGATAAAAATTTTCCATCTTATTACTCAATGTAAAGGAAGAAGAGTAAATCAATCAAAATAAAGCTCCATGTTCATCTACCTTCTGGATAATAAGAGTTCTATTAACATGAGAAAAAAACACTTGAGAAGTGAGTTGCTTGAGGGTGGGATCTTCTCTCTTACATCACCACTTGGCCTAAGACAAAGAATTTAGTGGAACAAATGAGCAAATTAAGTAGTTCCTTGCTTTGAAGAAACTTTGGACAAGACGTGTTTATCATCCACTTGCTTTCTATAAGTTCCAGGAAGAGATTTAGAAACTATTTCCCATCATAATATTATTAGCCCAAACTTCTGATCTGATTGATGGATTATAGAACTTAAATTTCCTCAAAGCAGAACAGTCAGAGAACACATTGTCACACTGAGGTAAACAAGAGCATACCTTTCAGTGCCTTGTCAAGTGCATGCTGTCTTTGGTCACAGATGTTAAGGTCATGAGCTGATATTTGAGAGGAAAAGATTGGAATTTAGTAGTTATACTCCCTGTATCTTAATTGTCCAACCATTATGTAAGGTTTTCTTTTTCTAGAAAGAAACTAATGTGGAATGAGAATTCTCATCAGTAAAAGCAGATTTAAGTAGGTCATCTGACTCTGCTTTTGTGCTCCACATTCATCCTGGTTATAAAAGGACCTTTCATGAGTTTTCTAGGCTTTATCGCTGCCAGACTCTCCACAGGCATTGTGAAAGGATTAACACCACCCCTCCCCCGACCCGCCCGCTGTGCCTATCTCATGGACTCTTTCGTAGAGTACATACTGCACTGTTTATAGTTCAGCAGGAACTCTTTGCAGACACTGAATATATGAACAGTCCTCCTTCTAGATAAGAGATTTCAGTATTGACTAATATCATTAGCTGTAGAAATTAGTGTTTACCAGCAGCTAATAGAGTCAGTGACTTGCAACCTAATTTTTGCCCAATTAGTCCAAAGTTTAAGTGTGTTTTTATTCAAGTTATATATAAAATTTGCCTCTAGTTTCTGGCTAAACAATTGGAGGTTGATGAATGCTTCAGATAACCATATATGCATAATTTACTTTATAAAAAGAATATAAAACCAAAATTGTTTTTATAAAGTTTTACCTGTAGGAAAACACTTTTCCTGTTCTCTGTGTAGAGGAGGAAAATTAGCATGAGACTTTTGACAGCACATTTAGCACACTGTGGCATAATCTGAGGGGTAGTAAAGGATTTGCATTTTACTGGCATAGACTGGATTCCAAAACTTTTGGTGAAGTTAATCTCTCAGTCTTCCAGTTTATTCACTCTCTTGTTCTCAGTAGAAAATATTCTCTAACATCTGAGTTTTCAGTCAGTTAAGACCTGTATTTTGCCTTGTCATCTTTAATATTTACCTTCCTTTCCTAATAATTCCTGCCTAACCTTTAGTTCAGCATTTTAGCTATTCTATTGTCAGTACTCTACCCTATTGCATATAGTTCTATTACATTTACTCAGCAATGCTTAGAGCATTTTTCCAGAAGAGAATTCTTAAGAAAATGGGTTTCATTTTACTTGGGCTTTCAGGGCTGCCCAGTGTCAGCACTTGATTTTCTGAAATAGCACCCTTAGTCTTTTTGATCTTAAAAATTTATCTTATTATCTCCCACATTTTAGCCTTTGATTTTGCTACATACTTCACCGGAAATCTTGAAGATGTCAGATTGAAGCGCCTTACTTTTCTACTGTTTCTCGTATCTCTTCCTATCATGTATCTTGTTTTCCTTTCCTCCTGATTCCTTATTCTCAGCATTTGAACAAGATTAGATTTCTTTTAACCTAACAACCAATCAACACTGAATGCAAATCTGTCACTATTTTTGCTAAAATATAAAAATCCCATATCTAATCACCTTGGTAATCTCCATATTATTTCTGATAATTTGCCTGGGTTTTCTATGTAAACAGTCGTATTTTCTGAAAGTAATTTTAGCCTATCTAATTTAATGATTCTCTTATCTTATTGATAAGGCCAGAACCTCTCTTTGAATTCTATGTATTATTGAATAGAAGTGATAATTGGGGGCCTCCCTGGTGGCGCAGCAGGTTAAGCGCAGCACTGTGAAGCTATCTAGAGCCACTGTAGCATAAGTTAGATACCCGGCAGGGGAGATTCCCACATGATGCAGCAGATCTCTCCTGCCTCACCCACTGCTCCCCACTCTGTCTCTGGTGAATCCTCTCACCACCCTGCACCTCTGGCCTACACCCCAGTTTGTATGCATAAATAAATAAATCTTTTAAAAAAATTAGCCACTTTATTGGGTTCTCATAGTATCTTGTGTCTTATTTTACAGTTCCCTAGTGATTCCTGATTTACAACATCTTTCATGTGCTTTTCTGCCTTTTTTGGTGAAAATACTTGTTCAAGGCTTTGCTCATTATTTTATCAGGGTACTTGTTTTCTTTTTGAATGTTGATAGTTCTTTATATATCGGAATAACAAACCTTTTTTCAGGTAAATGCTTTGAAAATATTTCTCCCAGTCTGTGGCTTATCATCTATCAGTGCAAGCTTGTTTCTACCTTTTACCTGTTGTGAATAATGCTACTGTGAACATGGGTATACAAATACATGAGTCCCATTTTTCAGTTCTTTTGGGTGTATACCCAGAAATGGAATTGGTGTTTCATATGGTAATTCTATGTTTAATTTTTTGAGGAATCACCAACCTGTTTTCCACAACGTTTGAACCACTTTACATTCACCAGCAGTGCATAAGGGTTCAAATTTATCCACATCCATTTCGATGCTTGTTATTTTCTGTGATATTTTGTTTTGTTTTTAAAATAGCCAATCTAATGAATATGAAGTAATATTTCGGTATGGTTTTGATTTGCATTTCCCTAATTAGTGATATTGATCATCTTTTCATGTGTTTATTGACTGTATATCTGTTTTGTAGAAATGTCTATGCAAGTCCTTTACCCATTTTTTAATCAGGTTGATTTATTTTTTGGTTATTAGTTGTAGGAGTTGTGTATATGTTCTGGCTTTTGGTCCCTTATCAGATAGATGATTTGCACATACTTTCTCCCATCTGTGGATTCTTTTCATTCTGTTGATCGCGTCCTTTGATGCACATACATTTTTAATTTTGATAAACTCCAACTTACCTGATTTTTTTTGTGCCTTTGATATATTTCTGTCAAATGTGTTGTCATGAGTAGATAGTACATTTCCTCCTAAATTTTCATCTAAGAGTTTTATAATGTTACCTTTTATGCTAAGGTTTTTGATCCATTTTTAGTTAAATTTCTGTATGTGGTGTAACTAGAGGTCCAACCCATTCTTTTGCAGGTTTCTCAACAATTTGTTGAAAAGGTTATACCTCCTCTTCTGAATTGTTTTTGCACTTTTGTGAAAAATTATTTGGGCATATTTGTATTTGTCTCTGGTTCTCTAATCATACATCTGTGTGTTTATCCCCTTGCTTAATTTTGGTCACTGTATTTTAAACCTTAACATTGAGTAGATTGGTTTCTCCCATTTCATTATTTTTCAAAATTATCCATGGCTTTCATTTTATGCATATACACCATATAGTGCTTTCATTTCATAGATCTATAATTTATTCCAAAGCATGCTGTAAGCAGGACAAATATTTCTCCTTGTTCTTTTGTCTGAATTTGTCTGCAATATAAATTTTTACCAAACTACATTGAATATTTTTTGAAGTAATCTGACTGACCTCCTTGATTCCTGTTCATCTTTCTCGGGCTCCAGACTGAATCTTGCATTAGGTATATGTAAAAGGCAGTAGAATTTAACAATCTATTTAATAGCCTTAGTCATCCCATTTCATTGTGTACATAATTTCATTTGTGGAAGGTAGCCTCTCTCCAGGGCCTCAGACTCCTGCTAACTTTAGGTGGTCCTCTTCCCTTTATTTTGGACCACTCTATCACATTACCTTTCTCAGGAGACCTGTAAGTTGACTTCTGGTGGACTTCCTCAGAGGCCCACCAGCAGTTTTTCAAGCTGCTTTGCTCACTGACTTGTCTTCAGTGCTGTCCTGCTTCACCCTGCTCGGTGGCACGTATCAGTTTTCTTCTCATCAACACCCACCTACTGCAGCCTCCTGTGCTTGTCAGACGTCTCTGCCTGACTCGCTGGTTGCTGCTTTTGTCACTCTCACAGCTGCCTTCCTTTCTTTGGCTTACTGCCTGACTTCCGTGGCAGCTGCTCTCATTGCCTGTCTACCATTCTGTGCCTTCTCCCACCCTCCACCCCCTAGCCCTGCCTCATGTAGGTACAAGTATTGTAGCACCTTCCTCACAGTCAGAAACAAACCTCATCACCTTCCCCATAGTATGACCCAAAGCAGCCATCCTCCTCCTGATCACATTGCCTTTTACCTGACTCAGACAACTGGACCTTTCTTGCAACAGGCATATTCATTCATTCATTTAGAATTGGCTAATCTCTTTATTGCTTGGGTGTGTGTGTGGGGGGGGGGGTACCCAGAAGTTCTTGGTGGGGTGTGTCCTCTTCCTCTTTACCATCACTAACTTATAGCTATGCAGGATGCCATTCGCCCTGGGGATGGCGCCCGTGTGCAGGTTGGAGCAGTACTTGATTTTACGGATCAGATTGTACCAGATGCTGTTGAGGGTGGCCTGAATCCTCTTGTGGGTTGTGGTCCACATGTAGGAGGTGGTGGGCTTTCATTGGCCAGCTCTCCAATTTATGACTACCACCACACCTTTGCCCTTGGCTGGCCGCATGCCCACAGTCTTGTGGTGAATCAGCAGGTTGTCGCGGATTGAGTAGTGGGCCTCAGGACTATCGAGTTTGGTGCTGTACATATGCTTCTTCCTCTTGCTGAGGAAGCTGGGGCAGTTCCATCTGACCATCCATTGGAGATGCGTGATCATTGTGGCAGCTCCTCTCTCTGAGTGGCCACAGATGGAAAGAGTGGCACCTCGTTATTAAGCCTACAGTTCTACCCTTGTAAATTCTCTAATCAGTCTCCTCAAGGTATTCTGGCCCTATGCTGAGGTTCCCTTGATTTATAGGATAAATTACTTCTCAAGGTTTCACTCAGTGTCCTCCTTAACCTAAAAATCCCTCAGTAGATGACACCCTGATGTCAGTCATTTCTAAATCCAGATTGTTCTATTCAACCTCCCTGTGCTTAAAGCTTTTGGTGATTCCTCAATGTTTTCAGTGGAAAGCTCAAAACTTTTTATTGTGGCTTACAGGCCCCATCGTGATCTGATCGCTGCTTTCTCTACCCTCCTCTACATTTCCTCCGTATAGCCCTACAGACCGAGTTTTTCTTGTCTGACCTTTTCACATTCGTTTAACAGATATTTGTTGAAGAACTGTTTGATGACCTTACCCAGTTCTAGTTTATTTGTGCCTCACTACTGGTGAGAAGATTACTTGATGCTGATGTTCACATTTAGTCTGTTTGTATATTCCCAATATCTGGTGAAGCATGAAGAGAAAAACATAAACTTTGGAATTTTAAAAGCCCAGAATTTGAATCCTGGTAGTCACTTGTAAGGTGACTTTGAGCAAACTCCGCTACCCCTGTAATCTTTAGATTCTGCATCTGTGGAATGAAAAAACAATATCCAACTCGAAAGGTGGGTGTGAAGATTAAATGGTCTAAAGCATATAAAATCCCTAGTTTCTCTTTATCTGCAAAATAGGCGTAAGAAGAATATCTAACTAATAGGGTTGCTGTGTGATTTAATTGAGATGGAATGCTCCATAATGAGATAATATGGGTCTCACACTTGGTATTATTTTATCAGTATTAATGTATTGTATATTGAATACTTAACTTTGAATTCATGGACTCTTAATGGAAGCCATCATAGCCAAAGTCTAAACTCTGGGGAATGTGTTGCTTGAGATCATCTTTGCTGGACTTCATAATATTGATTCCTTGTAACATTTTTTTCTCTAACAAGTGGAAGCAGCGTTGTACTTACTAGCATAAGGGCTGAGAAAAATGCATTCCTGAGCACCCTCATCATTGCCATTCCTGGACCATTACAAGATCTAACACTGGGAATTAGTCTTCTGATTACTTATAACTAGCTGTGTCAGAATTGAGGTTGGTTGTATATATCAAAAAATAAAATAAATTTATTTGTAATGATGTGATGAGATGTGATGCAGCCTTTGCAGCCATTAAGAGCCCTGAAGTTTGAGGGTAGCAGGTTACAGAACAAAATCTGAACGTAAACAGGCTGATATGACAGTTTGACAGTGTCATCCAAGAATTCATTCTTTTCCTAGTTCTGTAACCTGCTACCTTCAAAGTAACTTCAGGGCCCTTAATGGCTGCTAAGGCTGTAATCATCACATCTCATCATCATATCACATCATCATCCTGGGAAAAAAGACTCCCTCCCTTTCCTTTTAAAACACCTTCTAGAATCTTACACTACTCTAGTTTATATCTCCTTGGGCAAAATTTAGTCATTTGTCCCACATAGCTGAGGAAGGGATATGTTCTCCTTTGTATTAGTACCCAATTTTCTTTCTTCTTCCTCCTAATAGTTCCTTTACTTTGGGTGTTGCATGTATTTTTCAAATAATTTACTCCTGAAATGTGTGTAGGCGTGTATAACCAACATTTAGATGAATATAATATTCAAGTTTTCTGCAGTTGCAGAGAGATTTCCCCAGTCCCTAAAGGTACATAACATGGTAGTTCATAATAATGCCAATATCAACATCATAGGTTTGGGGAAGATTAATTGAGAGGAGCCATACAACATGCTCATTGCAGACTGGGCTTTGAGATGTGAGGACATGTGTGAATAATTTAACTGGCCAGCATCCCACATATTTCTAGAAAATGTCTTGGATCTCCTATACTGAATGTGAATTTTAAGAACATTTAGACAATGTTCTTAGACTCTCAAATGTGAGAAAAACAACAACTATATCAATTTTTCAGAACCTCCTTTATCTTTTACTTTAGGGTTTTTAAATATTGCTAATGGCAAGTAAAAGTGTTTTTGTAATGAAATAAGAACAGTATACTGGCCCCTTTTCTGGGTGTGGTGGGGTCGGAGAGAACACAATGTGTATGCCATTGTGTTCAATAAATTAGGGAACTGCCCAGACTTCATGATTCATCTTCCAAAGCCTCCCTGCTCAGTTCCATACTCACAGGTTAACCAGAAGCTTATGATTCACTAGTGCTTTTTGAAAAATGAACAAGTGTTTTTTGAGAATGTATATATAAACTTGAGATTCTTTATTTTGACCATCTGTAAATATATAATTTTTTTCAACCCCCTTGACCTTTTCTTCTGTCCTCCCTCAATGTCTGCTAGTTTATAATGATTTGGCTTTGTCAGTATGCCTGTTTTGTTAACTTGTATTACTCATATATATGAAAATATCCAATATTTGTCTTTCTGTCTTCATTTCCCATAATCCTCTGAAGGTCCTTCCATCTTGCTTTAAGTGGTAACACTGCATCTTTCCTTATAGTTGAATAGTATCTCATTGAATGTATATACCACATCTTCTTTATCCGATCTTCTATCCACGAGGACTTGGATTGCTTCCATATCTTAGTCATTGTATGTAATACCACAATAAACTTTGTGGAGCATAGAATTTTTAAAATTATGATTATTTGTTCTTCAGATAAATACCCAAGCATGAGTTTGTTGGGTATTTCTACTTTTAGTTTAAGATAGGTCCAAACCGCTTTTCCAAAATAGGCTGCACTAATTTACATTCCCACCAACAAAATATAAGTGTCTCTCTTTCTCCACATTCTCTTTAACACTTGTTGGGAAGTCCTTTTGAGATATTCCAGTCTCACAGGTATTAGATGATATCTCATTGTGGTTTGGTTTTGTATTTCCCTTTCTAGAAATGATGATGAGTATATTTTCATGTATCTGTTGGCCTTATGAATATCTTCTCTGGAAAAGTGTTCCGATCTGAGACCCAGTGTTTTAATTGGATTGCTTGTGTTTTTGTTGTTAAGTTATAGGAGTTCTTTGATTGCATAACCCCTTGTCAATTGGGTGATGTGTGAATATCTTCTCCCATTCAATTGGATGTCTTTTCAGTCTGCTAATATTTTCTTGCACTGTGTAAAAGCTTTTTAATTTGATATAGTTCCAATTGTTTATTTTTGGTTTTATTTCCCTTGACATAGGGGTCAAGTCTCCAAAGACATTGCTAGCAATGATCTCTTGAAACATATAACCTGTGCTTCTATGAATTCCAGAGCTTTGGATCTTATACCTAAGACTTTCGTTTGAATTTATTATTGTGTATGGAGTGAGAAAGTGAGTCAACTTCATTCTTTTACATGTAGCTGTTCAGTTTACCCAGCATCACTTGTTAAAAGAGAATCTCCTTTCTCCATTATATGATTATGGCTTCTTTGTCATAAATTAGGTATTGATATACATGTGAATTCATTTCTGACTTAAGTTCTAGTCTGTTGATCTATGTGCCTGATTTTATTCCAATACTATGTTGTTTTAATTGGTGCTGCTTTATAATACAGTTTAAAATCAGGTGACCTTTTTCTATTGCCAAAAAAATGCTCTATTTAATTTGATATAACTTTGTACCTAGGTCATTTTAAAAGTATAGGTGTGTCCACAAAGTTGTCGAGTGTAATTGTGTGTTTGTGCTTTTGTAATTCTGATTTTTATAAATCATATGAGAGTGCCTCTTTATTCAAACCTTTGCCAATGCAGTGTTGTTAGTTTTTATTTTTCCTCATCTAATAGGTTAAAAAATGACATCACAGTACAGCTTTAATTTTACTTTCTCTGATGATGAGTGATTGAACATCTTTTTAAATATTAAAGAGAACTACTTGGTTTTCTATGAATTGTCTGTTTCCTATTTTTTGTCCATTTTTTTGGTTGGTTTTGGTACCCTTTTTAGTAATTTGTAGGAATCTTTCATATATAGGAAAATCAGACGTTTGTGAAGGAGTTGCAAATATTTTTAAATAACTCATTCTTGAAAAATATGGCCATATTTGCACCCCAGTGGTGCAACGGGTTAAGCGTAGCACTATGAAGCTGTCTGGAGTCACTGCAGCACGAGTTCGATACCCAGCCAGGGAGCTTCCCACATGGCGCAGCAGACCTTTTCTGCCTTGCCCGCTGTTCCCCTCAGCAGTGTACTTCATTTGATTTGCCTGTTCTGCTCCCCACTCTGTCTCTGGTGAATCCTTTCACCACCCCACGCCTCTGGTCTACACCCCAGCTTGTCTGCATAAATAAATAAATCTTCGAAAAAATATGTGGCCATAGCTGTCTTAGTGAAATATTGGAAAAAAGGCCAGATTGCCATGGAGACAATTCTTCCTAGAAATTTGGCTATAAAGTGGAGTAGAAAGAATGCTGGCAGGAGGACTGATACAGACTCAATGGAATTTTTCTTCTTTTCTTTAAGAAATACTTAATTGTGTTTTAACACTTACGAAAGGGAGAAGTCAAGCCAAGATGGTGGTAGGGATCTACAGGACAAGAATCCTAAGGGACTCTCCTATCAAGAGAGTCTCAGTAGAAATTGCAGAGAAGAAAATTTGTAGATATGATAACTGATGTCCCAGTCCAGTTGCTTCTGTTTTTTTCTGACATGAAGGCAAGGCTAACAGCCGAGGAGGAGATGGTTGGAGAAAAGAGGTTCTTTGCAATCACTACTGTGAAGTACTGGTGAGAGAGCTAAATAGAGAAATACAGAAAGATTGCAGAAAGTGAGGTGCAAATAGTACTATCAACCTATGGGTTGTTTGATTTTCTAAAGTAACATTGGGCGGTGTTATTGTAGGGCTGACTGTTGAATTCATTCAGGATCGAACCTTTTGTTTATCCCTTCATAAGTGTAATAGAAGAACAGTAGAGCAAAGGAATTTAGATATTAGCAAGGGAGTGATTGAACTTGGCACCAAGTTTTCTTGGTTTTGTAGAGAAGAAAATAAAGATAATGCAGATCTTTTCAGAAAGAAAATTTAAGAGAGTGGTTCATCAGGAACAGAGAGAACTGTAGGGATAGGAAGTATGGTTGAAGAATGGGAAGGTAAGATTCAGCATGGTAGCTTTTCCTGGTGATGGCAAAATCTAGAGTGCAGCCATTGTCATGAGTGCCCCAAGTGGAGTAGAGGTGTCAAGTCATTGAGTCTGAGGAAGCAGAGAACTCTGAGGCTGACCCAGATGTCAATTGTGATTATCATCTGTGAAGATGGTCTTCCAGGAGAATACCAAGGCTTAGGAATGGGAAAAAAACGATGAGCCACATTGCAGTGTCTTCAGTGACAAGGAAGAGCCGGAAATAATAAGGCAAAGAAGGCTTCAAGAACAGCGACTGTTATAGTTAGTGGGCTCCAGGAAAAATGGTTTATTTGAGGAAAGAGAAACCTCAACCCTACTTCCTGATGTGCAGCTCTGGGCTGCATTGAGTAGAATACTTGGAGACTGGAGGAGGGAAGGGAAATAAGGATGGGTGTGGTTGCAGTTTAGTCAGAGTGTCAATAAATCTCCAGAATTTGCCTGAGTATCCTTATGTCCTCTGGGAAGTGTGGCCTTCTCTATGGTTTTCCTGGTTTGGATCTATGGTTATATCTTGTTGGTGACATGGATTTTAAATTCTGACATGTCTTTCACTCCCTGTATTACACATGGAAATCCTCCCAATTTGGCATTCACTCTGTTCTTTTCCCTTGCATTCTTTTATTTTAAGTATGTGCAGTTTCCTTTATTTTTGCTTGTTATATTCATGATCTATAGTTAAAATCTATTTTCTTTTTAACTTTTATTTATCTTTTTTTTTAATTTTTTTTAAATTTATTTATTTATACACACAAGCTGGGGTACAGCCAGAGGAGTGGGGCGGCGAGAGGGCTCACCAGAGACAGAGCGGGGAGCAGAACAGACAGATCAGAAACACACTGCTGAGGGGAGCAGCGGGCAAGGCAGGAGAGGTCCGCCACGCCATGTGGGGATCTCCCCGGCCGGGCGTCGAACTCGCGCCACCGCTGCCGACAGCTCCACAGCGCAGCGCCCAACCGCCGCACCACCAGGGAGGCCCCTATTTATCATTTTTACTTATAAAAATATCATACCTTTTTTAGACATTTTGTAAAGAAAAATCAAAAGGAAAGAAAAATCATAAAGCTCAATGCCAAAATATTTTACATAAAATTTTTCCTTCTAGTTTTACTTTCATTCATATACATATATAAATTTGAGATCATGGTTTTGAATTGTCCTTTATAAGCTTAAAAATGAAGGGCTTAGTCCATTTTCTTAAGTTCTTTGAATATTGCATTTTGAATAGCGACATAGTATTTATTTTAACTTCTTCCTATTTTCCTTATTGGGATTTTGGATTGCTTCTACTTTTCCACTTAGTGAACATCTCTATATCATTTAGCCTGGAGGAATGTGCATGTCCAACTTTGAATGATAGCACATTTTAATAATAGCTGGGAAATTTCTGCCCAGTACTCCTTTGGTGAGTAGTTTGGACATAGTTAGGATAATATAGGACCTTATCTAACATAGTTCTCTATTTTTCAGGTCAGCATGGATTCCTGGTTCATTCTTGTTCTGCTCTGCAGTGGTCTCATATGTATCAGTGCCAACAATGCTACCACAGGTAAATTGTCGTTCAGTAAGGCTAGTATTGAGGATAGGATTTTGCGTTACATTTAATGATACATATTTGGAGACCTAGATGAGGAGCTGAAATTTAAAGAAAGAAAATAATTAAAATTTTATTCTTAAAAGCAATGGTAAAATGAAAGTATTTGGAAATCTCTTGAGTCATATTGAATGCTTAACATTGTTCTACACATCACATACTATTGTGAAGTAATGAAGAAGATTATGTGTTTAATCTTAAAAAAGTAAAAATTCATATATATTGATGTTACTTAAGACTCCTGTATATTGATCTGAGGAATTTAGTTAAAAATGCAGTTTCTTCCACCTTTAGACTTTAGACCTTTGGAGGTGGTAGGAAGGTCCAGTACTAAATACAAACTGTGAGGGTGTGTATTTTATGTTTGGTCTCCAAGTGTTTGACAGTTTATTAAGACTTGCTATTGTGCCTCATAACCTTTGAGCTATCACATACTTCATATGGTGTTTCCTTATATTTTGGCATTTGTAGTTTCACCTTCAGTCAGCGTTACAAGATCAATTAAAGCATCAACAGCCGAGTCACTTAAAGAGGCCAAAACTTCAAATCCTGCTTCTTCAATAACTTCTCTTTCCATGACACCAACATTCAGCCCAAATGTAACTCTGGGACCCACCTATGTAACCACTGTCAATTCTTCAGAATCTGACAATGGGACCACAAGAACTGCAAGCTCCTATTCTGTAGTCACTACAGTTCCACTGAATGGAACATGGCTTCCAGATAACCAGTTCACAGATGCCAGAACAGAACTTTGGGACGGGAATTCCAGCACTGCAGCAACCACTCCAGAAACTTTCCCTCCTTCAGGTACTAGTGATGGCTTCTATATATACTCCTTTTGCTCTTTGAGTTTATTCACCGTTTTATTACCTTTGCTTTCTAGCCATAAAATTTCTTGAAATAATTGTCCGAGCAGAGCAGTCAAGCCTAGATATAGGGAATTCTCAGAAGTATCTGGTTAAAATAAAGTTAAGAGGAAAGTATAAAGATTCTGAGGATGTGGTCCTCCTTAGATTGGGGAGGCTTAAACATATCTCAAGGTAGAGAAGGTCGAAAATATAAGATTAAAAGGGGATGTAATTAATGATGCAAGAGTTTGGCAATGAAAGAGCTACAGAGGCTGAGTAATAAGTGAGTAATTAGTGTTGAAAAGGATCCAGGGAGACCTTGAGTAGGCTAATAGGCCTGGATATCCATAAAAACTAGAGATGGAATGGGAATCCTGTAGTTAGGGGTGGGTAGCGTTAACTTGCAGTGCACTGCCAGTTTGTTGAGGGCCTCAGCCTGTTCACTTACTGCTTGAATCAATCTCTGGTTGAAGTGGAAGTGACCCCACAGTAGAATCAGAAGCCTCAGTATGAGACTAAGTAAGTACGGCAAGTCTCTGAACTATCTGACCCTCAGGTTCCTTGTCTGTAAAAGAGGATTAGGGAGTCCCTAAAAGGGCTTCTGTGAGGAGTAACAAAACTAGTTGTTCCCTGACAGCTACCTAATTGCCACTCCTTTTCAAGCAAAAATCACTGTTCTCACTTCTGTGGTCGCATTCCCTTGGCTCATGTTTCTCCCATTAAATGGTGAGTGTCCTCGGTGGAATCACACCTGCTCATGGGGGCATCAGAAAGTACTTGCTGATATGAATCTCATTTGGTTGCTACAGATGACATCCTTTAGCTAGGCCTCAGAACCCACCTGAGGTTTAAATCCCATATTTTCTACTAGAAAAAGTAATACAGCACTTGTAATTTAAAGCACAATCTGCTGAGCCACACTACCTGAATTTGAAGCCCATCTTTGCCATACACTAGTATTTGACCATAGGCATGTGTATCTAGTCTCTCTGTACCTCATTGTAAAATAAGGATGAATGATAATGACAGTACTCAACTTAAAAGAGAAGTTATTAGAATTAAATGAGTCAGTATGGATAAAGCATTTACAGTGGATGGAAAGCACTATTTTTTAAATGTTAGGCATTGTACTAACAATTTTATAGAATACTACTATGTGGTAGCCTATGTATTCTATGAAGTAGGTTCTATTTTGTATTTTACAGGTAAAGCAGGTGTAACTTTGGGAGTTTTCATAATACCATGTCATGACCATTCATGAAATCAATTAGTGGACCAAATTAATGGATGAGTTTAGTGTTTTTTGTTGTTTTTTTAATAGCCCTATTCCGATTCTGTTCTTTCCACATTATGTGTATTATTTCACAAATTTCTGTTTTAGTTATATGCAAACACATACTACTGAGTAATGGTGTAGAACATAGTTCTTGCTGTGAACTGTGGCCATTATGTGGGGAGAAAAGGCAAAATAACTTGTACAAGATAAATTAGAAAATGAAGAAGGTGAGACTGTAACCCAGGCACACTGTTTTTCACAGCCTGTATTCTTAATTTATATTCTGTGTTGTCTTAAGAATTCTGTGAGATGATCATGGATAATTGTATCCTTTTAAGTAGATGCTTATTATAAATTATAGAGGTAAAATGATTTGCGTTAGTTCTCAGGATTATCAGGTAGCAAGTTAGGCCTATTTCTCACTTTTATGGTTTTTCTACTCTACTGTGAGGAAAATGAGTTTTCCATAATCTGCCTTAGGTCAAAATTATGCCATAGCTAAGAAATCAGTTATTCTGTAGTTAACATATTTTATGTCTCAAAAGAAACAGACTACCTTTCAGTGGTAATTTTTATTCAAGGTGAGTAAAACACAAGGATACTTTTATGATACCTGTTACATATTACCTATTTTTCCTCAATTGTTGCATCATACTTTTTGGTTAAATGATATTTGTTTTATATCATTATGACTGTATAATATTATTCATTGCTGAGCTAGCTATAGCCATGGTGTGCGATTGTTTTTCTTACATATTTTCTGGCTTTAGTCACTGACTTATATTTTTGTTATCTAGTTTTTGGTTTTTTTAAGATCTATTTATTTATGCATACAAGAGCTGGGGTGTAAGCCTAAGGTGTGGGGGTGGTGAGAGAATTCACCAGAGACAGAGTGGGGAGCAGACAGGCAGATGGACTGAAATACACTGCTGAGGGGAGCAGCGGACAAGGCAGAAGAGGTCTGCTACACCATGTGTGAAGCTCCCTGGCCGGGCATCAAACTCATGCTGCAGTGGCTACAGAGTGCTGAGACTTCATAGCTTCATAGTGCTGAGACTTAACTCCTTGCGCCACCAGGGAGGCCCTTTGTTATCTGGTTTTCTCTTTACCTAGTTGGTTCTTCCCACACTCTCCATGGTCTCTCAATACAGTTTCCTACAAAGTCAGACCTATTAGATTATTTCTTTCTTACCCAGAGACCTTCCTCCTGAGCTGGCCATTTTCTCACTCAAGTCTAGGCTTCTTGATTGCCAGGGTTGTTGCACAGGTGTGTTAGCATGGCATTGCCCTTCTCTATCATCTAGGGAATTCCCTTTTCTGCCTCCTGACTTCAGTATTGTCCTTTTTTGGATTACCCCATCATTTAATAGAACATCTCCAGGAACTTTTGAGAATGGGATGCATGGGAGGTAAATTGCATGATACCTTGCATGTTTAAAAATATATTTAGGACTGTGTATAAAACTTAAGGGAATATTTTTCTCCCCAGAATATTTAAACCATTGCCATAACTAACTTTATTTTCCCAGGTTTGAAGGATTCTGCTGATATCCTAATTATTTTTTTTTTTTTTTTACATACAAACTGGGGTACAGGCCAGAGGCGTGGGGCGGTAAGAAGGTTCACCAGAGACAGAGTGGGGAGCAGAACAGGCAGATCAGAAATACACTGCTGAGGGGAGCAGCGGGTGAGGCAGGAGAGGTCTGCCCCACCATGTGGGATTCTCCCCGGCTGGGTGTCGAACTCACGTAGCCACTGCCGACAGCTCCACAGCACAGCGCTCAACCGCTGCGCCACCAGGGAGGCCCTAATTATTTTTTTTTTGAGATTTATTTGCTTATGCATATAAGAACTGGGTGTAGGCCAAAGGTGTGGGGTGTTAAGAGGATTCGCCAGAGACAGAGCCAGGAGCAGAACGGGCAGATCGACTGAAGTACACTGCTGAGAGGGAGCAGCGGGCTAGACAGGAGAGGTTTGCTGCACCATGTGGGAAGCTCCTGACCAGGGATCAAACTTGTGCTGCAATGGCTGCGGGTAGCTTCATAGGCTGAGACTTCACCCGTTGCACCACCAGGGGGGCCCTGATATCCTAATTCTTAATGCTTTGTTTTCTCTTTATCATTGATGTCTCCATATTTCACAAAAATGGGTTTTGATATCTTTTTCACTTATGTTGGAGGTTTTTTTCCCCCTCAAACTTTATTAGTTGTCAATTATTTACATATCTGTATAGTTTTATGTACATATCTGTACAATTTAACACCTCCCTGTGTGCACTTCACTCACCCTCCACCAGAGCTCCAGTGCCAATGCCCTGTACCTCCTCTCTCTTATTCCCACTCTGTCCCCTTCTCTCCCATCCCCTCTAGTGACTAGTATATTTTTCACAGTCTAAAGATTAATTTTGCTGCACTTTGCCGATTTTTCTTTGGTTATTTGCATTCTGTAAATGAGTGAAACCATTTGATAATTGTCTTTTTTTCACTAACTTAGCATAATCATCTCAAGATCCAACCATTTTGTCACAAAAGGCACCAGTTCACCTTTTTAATAGCTGAGTACTGTTCCATTGGGTGTATATTCCACAATTTCTTCGTCTAGTCTGTCAGTAGGCATTTAGGTTGATTCCATGACTTGGCTGTTGTGAATAAGGCTGCTGTGAACATAGGCATTCATATCTTTTTGTATGTGTGTCTTTGTATTCTTTGGGTAAATACCTAGCAGTGGTATTACTGTATCATATGGTATTTCCTTTTTGTTTTGTTTTGTTTTCTTTCCTTTGGGGGAGAGGAGGGAAGGGTGGATTTACATTGAATTTCCCACAAAGGCTATACCAAATTATATTCCTATTAACAATAGATGAATGTTTCTTTTTCTCCACATCCTTGCCAACATTTGTTATTTCTAGTCTTTTTGATATAGGCTATTCTTAAGGGGGTGATTTGTATGGAGGTATCGCTCTTCCTGCCTTCAGACTGTATTGCACAACAGTAGTAATCAAAGCAGTATGGTCTTGAAGTCTTTTTCTTTTTTTTGTCTTTTTTTAATATATATTTTTATTGTTATTTATATCTTTTACATTTTGTATTCCCCTTGGATAACCCACCACCAGTTCACCCGTGATCCATCTCCGTGGTCCCTTGTGTTCTTTTCTACTCCATTTTGTGCCCTTATCCTCCCCCTCTCCCCCAAGTGTCTCTCTCCTATTTGGTTTCCCTATAGTCCTGTTATAAGTGAAACCATTCAATATATTTCTCTTTCTTTCTGGCTTGTTTCGCTGAGTATGGTTCCCCTCTAATTCCATCCATGTCGCTGCAAATTGCATGTGTTTATCTTCTTTGAATGCTGAATAGTATTCCATTGTGTATGTACCACATCTTCTTGATCCAGTCATCTATTTTTGGACATCTGGGTTGCTTCCATACCTTTGCTATTGTGAACAGTGCCGCAATGAACATATGGGTGCATGTATCCTTCTGAATTAGTGTTTTTGTGTCCTTTGGGTAGATTCCCAAAAGTGGTATTGCTGGGTTGTATGGAAGCTCCATGTTGAGCAGTTTGAGGAATCACCATACAGCCTTCCATAGTGGTTGGACCAATTCACATTCCCACTAGCAGTGTAGAAATGTTCCTTTTTCTCCACATCCTTTCCAGCATTTGTTGTTGCCTATATTTTTAATGTGTGCCATCCTCAGGTGTGAGGTGGTATCTCATAGTGGTTTTGATTTGCATTTCATTGATTATAAGTGATGTTGAGCATTTTTTCATGTATCTGTTGGCCATTTGCTTTTCTTCTTTGGAGAAGTGCCTTTTTAGCTCTTCTGCCCATTTTTTGACTGGATTGTTAGCTTTTTTTTTTTTTTTTAAGATTTTATTTATTTATACATACAAGCTGGGTTACAGGCCAGAGGCTTGGGGTGGCGAGAGGGTTCACCAGAGACAGAGTGGGGAGCAGAACAGGCAGATCAGAAGTACACTGCTGAGCAGAGCAGTGGGCGAGGCAGGAGAGGTCTGCAGCACCATGTGGGATTCTCCCCTGCTGGGTGTCGAACTCTCATAGTGCACTGCCGACAGCTCCACAGCGCTCAACCGCGGCGCCACCAGGAAGGCCTTAGCTTTGTTTTTGTTGCGTTGTGTGAGTTCCTTGTAAATATTCGTTATCAGTCCTTTATCGGATGTATTGTGTGCAATGGTCTTGAAGTCTTGAGAGATCTTTGGAACTTTGGTTCTTCAGTTCTGGAAAATTACACATTTCTTGTATTTTTTTTGTAAATCTTGTATTTCTTTGAAAATTTTCTTATCTTCTAAGACTTCTATTATTTGAATATTAAACATATCCTGAATTCTTAAATTTTCCTTTCCTATTGACCTTTGCTTTGAGTCTCTGATTTTTCCTTTTTAAAATAAGCAAGTGTGTAGATAGATTGATAGCCCCTTTTTCTTTCATTAATATCACAATAAATACACTATGTATGTTTCTGCACATTGCTTTTTTTTATAAAATTTCTTTTTTTTAGGATTTTCTCTTTTTTATTTATATATACAAGCTTGGGTGCAGGTCGAGAGGCTTGGGGCAGCGAGAGGGTTCACCAGAGACAGAGCAGGGAGCAGAACAGGCAGAAATACACTGCTGAGGGGAGCAGCGGGCAAGGCAGGAGAGGTCTGCCGCGCCATGTGGGATTCTCCCTGGCCGGGTGTCGAACTTGCGTCGCCGCTGCCGACAGCTCCACAGCGCGGCGCTTAACCGCTGCGCCACCGGGGAGGCCCCACATTGCTTTTTTTTCATTTAGCTTATCATGCTTGCTCTATATTAAGAGCTGCTTCATTGTTTGAATTTACCTTAATCTGTTTATATAGTTTCCCCTATCAGTGACTTAAGGTTGTTTTCAGAGTACTTTTACAGATAATACAGTTTGATATGTCAAACATGTATGAGAATTTGGTGTATTAAATTATTTTAAGTGTGCATTCATAAATTGGTGAATATAGCCAAATTTCCATTGTTGGGAATATATTCCTATACTAATAGGGAAGTAGTATAGGAATATATAGCATGTTTCAAAGTTCCTGTTTTCCTTCACTCTTTTCAATGTAATAGATTATCAAAATGGATCTATACCAGTCTGACAGGTAAAAAGTAATATCTCAGTATAACTTTAATTTGCATTTCACTGAAGTAAAGCATCTTTCCATATTTGGAAGGATCATTTATATTTATATTTTCTGAGACTTCTGTGTTGATAGTCTTTGGCCATTTTTCTTATTGGAGTGTTAGATTATTCTGACTCATAGATAGGCAGAGAACTTTCCCTAATATTAGAGAGTCTATCAGTGATAAAGTTGCAGGTTTGTTTTTTTTTTTTTTCCTCAGTTGATCATCTACTTCTCTGCATTGCAGAAGCCATCATTAGTCATTTTTAATTTTTTATTAAACAATTTATTATTTAGGATTAACTGTTTTAAATGTCCTAGATATTGGATCACATATAAGAAAACTATCCTTACTCTATTTATAAAGTAGTTTTCCTCATATTTTCTTTTGAACTTTTATGGTTTATTCTGTTTGTGCATGTATACACTTAAATTTTTGATCCATATACAATCTATTTTGATACAATTTTTTCCCAAAGTTGTCCCAACTTGATTATCTATTTTTTTCTTCACTGATTTAAAATGCCCCTTTATCATATATTAAATTTACATATATTTAAATTCTCATACATGAGTTATACTTAATATTTGATAAGGTGACTCACCCCTTGTTAATCTCATTTTTCATAATTTTTTCTAGCAATTGTTGATTATTTTTCCTTAGGAACATCTTGTCTAGCAGGAACAAAGCTTTTATCGTTCATGTAAAATTTATAGATTAATGGGAACAATTGACATCCTTAGTTTTTCTATCCAAGAAGTGATGTATTGCATTTGCTCCTATTTTATTTTGTGTTTCTTAGGAGTGTTTTTAAAGTTTTCACCATTAATACTGCATCTGTTTTCAGCTTTTTTCTATATGTCCCAAGGGTTTTTCTTTTTGATTTCTTGTTTTGTTTTCATTGTTTTGTTTTTTGGTAGTATAAATGGAGTATTTCCTTCTCTTGTATCTTCTAACTAGCTGCTGTTGGGGATATAGAGGCTACTGGTTTTTGTAGTTTTATTTTATTGATTGTCTTAATAAATTCTTGTTTTTAAAGAGCATATAAAGCTGTCAAGAATGTGTGTTAAATTTTGTCAGTTGCCTGGTCAACTTCAATGAGTATCACCTGTAAGAATTTTTTCTTTATGTGTTGCTGTGGTGAATCATATTAATAGATTTCCTAATTCTGAACCATCTACATTACATCCAAAAACAACTCTGCTTGGTCATGTTGTATTCTTATAGTAAACTGTTATAATTTATTTCGGATTTTTCTGTTGATATTCATAAGTTATTTTTAAATGAATTTGGTCTGTGTTTTTCCTTTGTGTATGTGCTATTTTTGGTAAGTTTTGGTTGTTAGTGTTTTGTTTTCTTCATAGAATTGCGGTTTACCTAGAAAACTATGCGTTTTGTTAACTTTTTCAAATGTATTTGATTTGAAGAAAGTCATCTGTTAGAATTAATTTCCTGTATAGCTTTGAATATTTATTTTTTTATGTCCTGTTTATCTTGTTTAGGTTGACTCATCATTTATCTCTGTCATGGTTTGTTGTTTTTTCTTTCAAAGAATCTGCTATTGTATACTCTGGTTTTTCGTTTGTTCTTAATGTCAGTTTCTTTTTATTCTTCTTCTTTCTGCTTTTTAAAGTTTTTTAGATTTATTTTGTGCTTTATCTGTCTTCCTTTTCTCTTGTGGCCCTGCCTTCCTAACAAAATTGCCCTTGTATGCTTGATCAGAGATGGCTCTAACCATTGAATTCTGGTTCCAGCCACTTGGAAGGGGGAACAAAGGAAATGAGGACAAATAATTTCTTTTCCAAATGATATGACCCAGGTGTTATACCCTCATATCCTTTTTTATATATATTTATTATTATTTGTATCTTTTACATTATAGTGTATTCCCCATGGATTACCCACCACCGATTCCCCCGTGAACCATCACCACAGTCCCTTGTGCTCTCTCTCCCCCATTTTGAACCCTTATCCTCCCTGTCTCTCGTTGAATATCTCTTTCTTATTTGGTTTCCCTAAATTCCTGTAATAATTGAAACCATTCGATATTTTTCTTTCTTTCTGGCTTATTTTGGTGAGCATGATCTCTTCTAACTCCATCCATGTTGCTGCGAATTGCATGTGTTTATCTTTTTTGAATGCTGAATAGTATTCCATTGTGTATATGTACCACATCTTCTGGATCCAGTCTTCTATTTTTGGCATCTGGGTTATTTCCATATCTTAGCTATTGTAAACAGTGCTGCAATAAACATACAAGTGCATGTATCTTTTTGGATTAATGTTTTTGTATCCTTTGGGTAGATTCCTAGAAGTGATATTACTGGGTCATATGGAAGATCCGTTTTTAGCAATTTGAGGAACCCCCATACAGCTTTCCATAGTAGTCGGACCAGTTTGCACTCCCACCAGCAGTTTAGGAGAGTTCCCTTTTCTCCACATCCTCGCCAACATTGTTGTTCCCTGTTTTTTTAATATATGCTATTCTCACTAGTGTAAGGTGGTATCTCATTGTGGTTTTTATTTGCATTTCCCTGATTTGCCCTCATAACTTTTGATCACATTCCCTTGGCTAAAAATCTTTATATAACAACACCTAACACAAAGGAGTCTCAGAAATGAGATGTCTTGCTGGACAATTTGTCCTCAGCTAAAAAACAGAAGTTCTGTACCAAAGGCAAGAAGAGAAAGCGACTAGGTGAGAGTTGGTGAATTCTGCTAAGAATTATTTTATTGGTTTTTCTTCAGATATTTTATAGTTTTCAAACTTTGTTAACTATAGTTGTATTGCATTTTGCATTTTGATGAAAGAATATTATGTGTACTATATACTCACAATAGCTTTTTTCTACTGTGGATTTTCTTAAGTAACAGGGTGAGAGGTGAAACTAGTCCGAAGGAGAGGGGGGACCAGAAGTATATTATGTGTAATATTTCTACTCTGGTGAACTTATAAGGGCATGTTGATATTCCATAATTCTTAAGGTTCTCTCTGCTGGTATATAAGTTTGGCATATACCAATTAGATTTTATTACCAGTTATCATTTAGGTTTTTTATATCCTTAATTTTGCCCTGTTGCATTGTATGGCCCAAAAGATCTCTTAATATTGCTGTGTTCATATTTCTCTCTGCCTATTTGTTCTTTTGATGAATATTGATACTGCAGTGCCTTTATACTCAGGGAGGACAAGCCACTGACTAAAGTTTAGTGAACCCAGGCAATGTTGTTTCCTAGTTATTGGATAGTACCTCATTCCAACTCTTATAGATACAAAAAGGAAAGTATCTATATTCCTGGAGCTTGTTGTATCTTGCCTTAGATTGAATAATAATGTTTTTCTTTAATCTGAATGAATGTTTCTATTTTTCATTTATTATACAGGTAATACTGACTCCAAGGACAGAAGAGGTGAGCAACTCACCTTATGTCTGTTGTCCCTTTTACAGTGTACAGTATTCACCCATGTTTTTTCTGCTCGTAGTCTGTAGTAACTTTGTGCATCCGTGCCTGTTGTCTGTTTAATTTCTCTTAAGTTGTTTCTATGTTAACTTCATGTAGAAGAGTGACAGAAACAAGTACTGGGTGTTTTTAAATGTAGATTATAGATTCTTATAGCTACGATCTACTTTAATAGGTAAAAAGGCAGCTGTATCTTTATCATGTTGCCTTATTAAAATTACCTTTTGATAATATTAGGCCATAATTTCTATGCCATACTTACAATTTTTAGGCCCTGACTACCTTTAAACATCTTGGCTTTGTGTTGTTGTTTTTTCCCCCTAGCCTATAAAATACCATGCCTTCCTTGCTTTAGATAAATTTTATGGATTTTTTAGCCCTCTAGTGTAAAGACCCTAAGGCTAGAGATGTTGTGTTAGTGGTCTAAGCAGGACTGCTGAATCGCCAGAAAGCAGGGGTACATGGTTACTGATGTTTAGAGGTGGCACATTTTGCCTAGGACAACAGTAAGACTACCATCAAACTGCACAAGAAAAAGAGAGATCAGTCAGCATTCTAAGAAATTATCATTGTATTTGAGTTTGGAAAATGTTTCATCATGATTTCCCTTTTTATATTCAGACTGAGATTTTTTTTCTGATTCCATTATTTAACCATAGACGGTTTTTCCTAATTAAACTAATGAAGCATTATTTGAAAGCTTATGAAATCCTATTAGCTGGGAAACATTTTTAAGTCAGAAATGTGAATACTCCTGACCCTTTCTCTGTTATCTGCCACTGTTTTTGGTAAGAAATGATGAAATATCTATATTGTGTACAGATTTCCCTTGGTTTTCTAGCTCCAGCTTTCCTAAACTCAGGAGCAAATTCAGTTAATGCATTGTCCTTGCTGTTCAAATTCTAATTTTAATACAAATGCTTTTTGAGAAATGAGGCAACTGTTTGGAAATATCTGCATAATAATGGGTCTACTAAGGGAATTATGTCTTCTTCATGGGAATTAAGGGTTGCACATTTTTATCCACTAGCTTTTGTGGTGCTTTCTAAGAGCAGTATTTAATGTTTTAATTGTCAAAGCAGAAAGGAATATAAAGAGGGAGGACAGTAGGCAACTGTGCTTCCTTTCTTTCAGAGTCCAAAAAACGGGTTATTTTCTCATGTATTATTTTTTAAAGTATTCCAAATTATTTTAATATAATCAGTTTTTTTCCCCTAATTGTGCTAAAATATGCATAATATGAAATTCACCATTTTGGGCATACGGTTCTGTAGCATTGTATACTTTCACATTGTTGTGCAGTCATTACCACCACCCAGTTCCAGAATTTTTTTATCATCTCAAACAGGAACTCAGAACCTGTTAAATAATAACTCCCTATTTCCCTCCCTCTCCAGTCCCTGGTAACCGCTCTTCTACTTTCTGTCTCCACAAATTTTTCTACTCTAGGTACCTCATTTAAGTGGAATCATCCAATATTTGTGTTTTTGTAATCAGCTTTTTCTTGAGCCTTTTTACTTGTGTTAACTTGGATGATTCGTGTAATATATAATGTTTTAAATCTAATACGGCGTTACCTGTCAAGTACCTCTTCACCCTGAAGTCAGTGGTCATGATGAGTATGGCATATGCTCTCTGGTTGTTATTTCCTCACTTGTTCTGCATCTCAGTTTTGTTAGTTTTCTTCTAGATGAGACACTGTGATATAGATTCATGTGCAGCAAGTTTATTGGGAGTTCTTTTTCCCTTCAGCACTTATGAGGCAGTGGAAGCAGTAGTATTGGTTAACGGAAGAAAAAAAGATGCCTTGTGGTAAGAACAAAGGCAGCAAAAAGCATCAATACCACAAGAAGCTCCTGCAGTGGAATAGGGAGTGGAACCAACCTTTCCCTTGGACCAGGCTCTTAGGACAAGGACATTTCCTAGGGAGGGAGCTGACTGAAAATCCTTTTAAATGCTAATCCTCCCAGCAGCTAGGGGAATGGATTCTTTGGTCCTGAAGAGGGATCTGTAACATTTGCTTCCATTCCCATGAAAATTGAACATATAGTGATGCGTGCTTCCATTCATATAAGAGGTTTTCCCCACCTGAGAGGGTGCTGTTGAGTGGCTTGTAATCTATGTGTTAAGACTGAGGAGTGGATGGCAAAGTGAAATATCCGGAGAGACAGTGTAGTACAGTAGCTAAAACTGTGGACTTTGGAGTTAAGTCTACTTGAGTTTTGTGTCCTGATTCTACTACTATTATTAATTTTGCCATTTGCTAAATGAAGGATTTCCTTCATGGGCTTGTTGTAAGGAATGAAGTGATACACATAAAGTGCTTGGCCTAGTGCTAGGTCTGCACATAGCAGTTGCTCAGCCGGTGTTGACCATCACCATTGCTACTCCTGCCACCACTCTTTGTATTAGATGGGAGACCAAGGAGAGTGGGAATCTGAGCCAGTCAATCAGAAGTCGGAAGCAGCCCTGCAGACTAGTGTGCAAGGTGGCTCCCAAGGCAGGGTCATAGTGCAACCATTCCACCACAACTGTGGACCTCAGAGAATCCTCTGCCTTGTGCCTCTTAAAATTTTGCGTAAATTCTTATCATCCTCCTTTTTATTTTAAAGGATTTATTGATAGTGGGATTTTCATGCAAAGACCTTATAATTGATATTTGTTAAGTAGCAAGACTACAGGCTAAAGCTATTGTAACCATACTTTAAATTATTTTAGATATAGTGATTTATATAACTTCTAAGATTTTAAATCTGGAAGTAGTAGCTTCTTGATATTTGTGAAGGAGGAGTCCTTGAGCTACAGAACCAGGCTGTGTAAGCATTCTTACCAAATCCCAGAAACTCCTTAAAGTTTCTCAGTTCTCAAATCATTTGATCCTCCTGGCTTTGTTCTTTAAATTCCTTACTACAATTGGAATCTAATAAAGCGTTGATATTCTTGTTTTAAAGAGGTATTTTTGAATTATCACGGTAAGTGACACTATTATTGTGAAACTTCATTTATGATGACTTTCCCTAAATACCTTTAAAAATATATTCATTCAGTACCTGTGAGATGCAAAGGATTCCAGAAGAAAGGAGTTCCCTGTGTCATGGAAGAAACACATGAACACTGAGAATCAAAAATAATCAAAAAATCACTCAGCTACATGCTATTGAATATACTATACAAAGTGCTGTGAGAGAGCTTAAAACTCATTGTACCTGGGGAGTGGGAAGAACATATATATAATGAGCTTTGAGCGGTTAAAATTAATATACTAACTGAGGAAAATGAGAACACACCAGATGAAAGAGCAAGTCACATGTTTGAGGAACTGTGCACAGTTGATGTGGGTGAGGTAGGAAGTGGCCGAAGGGTAACGACAGCAAAATGGTCTGGAGGTGCCTTGCACTGAGGAGTCAGTCTTGGTAATGATAAGGAAGGAAGTGACGTGGTCAGATTTTTATTTTAAAAAGATAAGTCCAGAGGCAAGGCCTTAGGGAAGGGAGGTAGGCAATAGAAATCAAAGTTTTGGAATTTTAACTTGGCCCCAGATAACAGTGATTGAATTCAATCCAGTAGTTTGGACACTAGAGGAAACCTGATGACTTTTACTGTTTTTCGAGCTAGTAGGAAGTACTTAGAACCACATTTTTGCCTTTGAGAGCTGATAAATATTTCTACCAAAACATGTAGAGAGAGGCCAGATACGTAGCTGGGGCTAGAAGAATACAGTATTCAAGTCACTGATTATTTTTGTAGTTGACCAAGATTTGTCTGTCCTTAGTGACTCACCTGGCTATTGTGAGTCCTTAAAATAATAATATCCTTTGCTTTATTGGAAAAGTGATATAGCAAGTAAATATTTGTTGTCCAAAAACACTATTTTAGTATTTTAGAAATGCCACCCCTGGTTTGAGTCTAGGAGGTAAAATTTTGGTAGAATGAGTGGGTTGGGGAGCAGTGTATGGAATGGATCAACCTGCCTGCCAGCCTGCATCATGTAAAGCCACCTTTCCAAATGACCCAGTCTGAGACAAGCCTGAGCATGATGGGACAACTAGTCTGTCCGGTTTGGGAGGAGCCCTAAGAAAATGGCTTTATCGTGAGCCTATCTCCAAGAGATTTGACACAGGGAGATTAAGTTCTCTCCTGTTTCCTTAATAGATCTGAATCTTCTTCCTTCACAGAAATCTAGGGACACCTTTACTGTCTGAATTGTCTCTAGCTGTATCAAAAACATGGATATAAATCAGAAATCAGAAGGTAAAATCTGACTTTTATGATAGAGAACTGTTCTGACCGGAGCTTAGAAGAGTTAAAGTTGGTTCTTCTGTAATTTATGAATAGTCTAGAACTTAGTCTTCTTGCTTTGGATTTACAGATGCTTAATATGGGCAAAGGAACCTTTCTGCTCGGTTTCCTCATCCATAACTAGGACTCATGACTTTAACTATCTTAGAGTTTTTAGGATAGCTGAATGATATAGTACATATATGTGCTTTGCTGTGTACCTGCTACAGAAGTGCTCAAATATTAACTGTAATAGTAATTAATAGTAAAAGCTTTATACTTAATTTCTAAGTTATCAGGCTAGCCAACTCTCTTCTTGTCATATTGTTTATAGTTGTCATCTCTGCTTGTAGTCATCACCAATACTGCACTAAACCTAACCATACCATAACATACGCTCAGCTCTGCCTTCATAGTACAGAAGTAGCCATAGTTAATATGTAAATGAACAAACATAGCTGGGCTCCAATAGAATTTTATTTATAAAAACGGGCAGTAGATTTTATTTGGGCTATAGTTTCCCTGTTCTAAACAAAGGTTACCTGCTTGAGCCAAGGAAGCTAAACTGACTGGATGCCAAAGTATCCTAAATCTTTTCACGTCTTATCAGGTGCTTTGCAAATGTTGCCTCTTTTATTTTTTTTAATTGAACTGTAATTGCCATATATTAGTTTCAGGTGTATAACGGTGATTCTGCATTTGTACATATTGTCAAATGATTACCACAGTAAGTCTAGTTATTATCTGTTCACCATACATAAGTGACAGAATTTGTGATGAGAACTTTCAAGATCTGTTACAGGGCAGGAGAGGGACACCCCCGAAACCCCACACCTGCCCTGTTCTAAATGGGTTCTGCCATTCGCCGCATGAATACAAAACATATTAGGACCTTAAGTGGAAACCAGACTTTAATACAATTAGAAAAGACAGAGAAGACAAAGAATATAGTATCTAAGTCACGCACCCAATGTTATCCAACTCCTCATGGGTAAAAGTCCACCCAAATGGGATTGGCCCAAAGCAAGTCTCAAAAGCCTGCCACAAGTCTAGAACAGCTTTTGGCAGCGACCCACACATAGGGGGGTCAGAAACAGCCAGACAATTCTGGGAGGAGCCAGAATACCTTTCGGGCAAAATACCTTTTGGCAGGGACCTATACAAAAGGATCGGAAATAATTCTGAGAAGAACAAAACAAAATCAAAACCAAAATCAACATAGCCATCGTTAACTTCCCCACCCGTCTCTCACCCATATCTATTTCGATCAGTCCAGGCCAGTACAGCTTCTTTACAAGTCTCTCTGCTCCTTGGGTCTCTTCTGGCTTTCCATCCTTCTTCCGTCTCCTCCTGTCTTCAGTCTGTGTGTTCTGTCTCCTCTGTGTGTGTCCTCTATGTGTGACCTCTCTGTTCTCAAGCTTCTTACATCCTGCTCAGTTCCACCCTACCTTGGGTGGGACAGGGAACCTGGGGCACACCCTTTCTCCTGGGGACCACCCTGTTACAGATCTACTCTTAGAAACTTTCAAGTGTGTGATAAAGGGCTATTAACTGTAGTTACCATGTGTACGTTACGTACCAGTGATTATTTTATAACTGGAAGTGTGTACCTTTTGGCCACCTTCACCCATCTGTCTCTCACATGCACACCACAGTATTGCCGCTTTTAAATCTTTCATTAACTGTAAATGGTGAAGAATGATGATACATTTGCATTTTGTAAAACATTCCAAGAGATTGTCACATGACTGTTAAGTGGGATAATAGAGATATGAGATCACAGATCTCTCTGACCGTATGCCCCATGCTCTGGAAACAGCTTTCTTTTGAACTCATGTTGAAATGAATATTTGGCTAGATAAATAACTCTAGGTTCCAAATCTTTCCTAAGAACTTGGTAGACAATGAACCATTGACTTCTAGGTGTTTCAGATGAGTGATCGTACATGAATCTGATTCTTGTTTCTATGTAGGAAACTTTTTATTTTTCTGCCAGAAGTATTTAAGGATGACCTCTCGTTGATTGAGTGGGTGGATGGTTGGTTGATTTCAATCCCAAATTTCAAAAGTGTTTTAACTAGAGAAGTCTAGGTAAAGATCATTTTTTAATATTGTCATTCAAACTTGATATGGGCTATTTTTGCCTGGTAACTCCAGGAATTTTCATATATAATTTCTTCTTCTTCTTCCTTACTAATTTCTTCTTTGGGAAATCCTGTTGCACAAATATTAGACTTCTGAGATCTGTGCAGTTTGTCTCTTTGCCCTCATAATTTATATCTCTATATGTTCTGGGAACACATCTTGGAAGTTCCATGATTTGATCTTCATTATTTGTTTTTCAGTTATGTTTATTTTCCTATTGAATCTTCTATTGAGATAATTTGCCCCCAATTATGTTTTTGTTTTCTAAGAACTTACTCTTAATATTCAGATTACTGTTTTCCCCATTTTTTTTATTATGGTAGCATATACATAGCAAATTACAATTTTAATCATTTTTAGGTGTACATGTTCAGTGGCATCAAATAATAATATTGTACAACCATCACCACCATCCATGTCCCAGAATTCTTTTCATCTTGTAAAACTGAAAAGTACGCACACAATAACTCCTTATTCCCCTCTCTCCTCAGCCCCTGGCAACTACTGTTCTATTTCTTGTCGCTATGAATTTGACAGTTTTTAAGTGGATCATATAAGTGGTTCATACAGTACCTGTCTTTTTGTGACTGACTTCAGTTAGTATGTCGTCAGGTTTCATCCATTAGTGCAGTGTCAGAATTTCTTCTCTTTTTAAGGCTGAAAATATTCCTTTGTCTGTGTATACCATATTTTCTTATCTGCCCGTTGATGGACACTTAGTTGCTTCCACATTTTAACTATTATGACTAATACTGCTGTGAACATGGGTGTGCAAATATCTCTTCAAGACCCTGCTTTCAGTTCTTTGGTGTGTATACCCAGAAGTGGAACTGCGGGATCATATGGTAATTCTATTTTTAATGTTTTGTGGAACTTCCATACTGTTTTCCAAAATAGTGTATGCCATTTTAGAGTTCCGCCAACAATGTGCAAGTATTCCAGTTTTTCCTTATCCCACCAGCACTTACTATTTTCTGGGGTTTTTTTTCTATTTTCTGTTTTTTTGATAGTCATCGTGATAGATGTGAAATGGCTCATTTTTATGGTAGATTTTTGTTATTAATCAGTGTAGTGTCCTCTTGCATAACTTGCAGTATATTTTTAAAGAATGTATTTCTTGTGTACTTCTTTCCATGGCTATTATTGCTGTTCTTGGTATTTGTGAAGATCACTTGTAGGACCCTGATTGAATGTTGCTTTTGGAGCATTGATTAGACTGGACTATACTCATAGTAGATACGAACTTCAGGAGGACAAGCAGGGACGTAGCCTAAACTAGGGTGTTGGTTGTGGTTTAGGAAGTTGGGACATAGTTATTTTTTCCCTTTTCCCTTCTATATCTCTTGTGACTGCTTAGAACTGTCTCAGGTACCACCCTGTTCTTTCTCTTTCTTCAGGGTCCACCTGGAAATCCTTTGGAGACCTAGTGTACATAGCAATCACTTATAATGAATAGACCCTCTGGATTCCAATTTTAGCCAAAGCATAAAAATCATTTATAAGACAATTGGGAATATTTAAATAGTAAACAAATGTTAGATGATAGTAAGGAGTTAGGATTGCTTTTTAAATTGGATAGCAGTATTATATGTTCTTAAATCTTTATCTTTTTGTGATACAGACTGAAGTAATTACGGTTGCAGTAATCCAGTGGTTCTCAACTAGGGGGATCCTCCCTAGCCCTCCCCCAAGGGTATTTGGCAATGTCTAGAGATAATAATATTGGTTCATCACAATTGGGAGCTTGTTACTAGCATCTTCTAACAGGTAGAATGTCTAGTGCACACAACAGCCGCCCACAACAGAAAATGGTCTAGCCCAAAATGTCATTAGTGCAAGGTTGAGAAATCCTTATAGTTGGTGGGAGGGGGAAAGTGGCACACAGTGATGTTGTTGAAACAACGTGATATGTAGGGTTTATTGTTGTGGTATCTTTACTCCTGTATAAATTTGAAAGTTTTACATAATAAAAATTTGAAAATACATATAATACAACTTAAATTTTTCCAAAAGTAACCATGTACTCTTTGTGATAATCCCCCCACTCTCTGTAGAGCATTGTTTCTTTAACTGAGTCTGAATGAGACACCACTGCTTTTTACTCAGCCTGTGGGTGTACCTGTATTGGCCTTTAGTTAAATGACCATCCTACTACCCTGTGGCCCACTTTCAGGCCCGTCTTGGTTGACTGAGCTTGAGGCCCAGCCTGATAGAACTAGCATGTACTTGTTTACCTACAGACTTACTTTTCAACTAGAGTTTTCTTTGGTGTTGATTGACCTCCTTAGCAATCCAATCCAGTCTGTTTTGTTTTCCATAATTACCTCAAAGTTTCTGGTTAGTAATGCCAATCTTTAGTACCTTTGCGATACACTCTTGATTCATTAGTTTTTTCCTCTTCTGTAATTTCTATATCTGTGATTGTCATTTAACAAAGACACACCTAGTGATACTAATTTTTATTCATTCACTCAGAGTAGTTGGTATTTGTGAAATTCTGTGCTAAGGCTTAGGGATATGGTGAGAAATAGGTATGTAATCCTTACCATTGCAGAATTTACGGGGTAAAGAACGGACACTCACTAATCAACTACAGTCAAATAAATATATAATTGCAAAGTGTAAAAGATATTATCAAGGAAAATAACAGAGTACTCCGTGAGAATAATAAAGAAAATAATAGCTAACATTGACTGAATACATAATGTGTGTTGGTTACTGTGCCAAGAACTTTACATGGTGATCTCATTTAATCTTGAGAATAATTTCAGAGATAAGAAATGATGACTTAGGGTTCTAATTTGGTATCGGACCTCACTGGGAAAAGTAACACTTAAAATGGGAACTTGGATTAACCAGACAAAGGATGGAAGGAGTCTGTGTAAAGCAGAAAGGATAACATGTTCAAAGGCCTAAGGAAGGCAGGAGCTCAACATGGTAGGATGCCAGTGACTAAAGTTTAGTGAGCAAAGAAAGAGTGACAGGAGATGTGTAAGGAGATGAGCTAAATAAGGAGGTTGTTACAGACTAGGGTAAGGATATTAGATTTTATTCTAAAGACTTGGGAAACCCTCTGAAGGTTTTAGGTAAGAGAGAGACATGGTCTGATTTGCTTTCTTATAGATCCTTTATTCACTTTGTGGACTGCCTGGGGAGAGAGACACATAGTGGTCCAGATGAGAGAATTAGGGTTACAGTAATGGTAACAGAATGGGGAAGAAGCAGCAAATTTGATGTGTGGCTATCCCTTAAACATAGTACTTACAGCTTGGCTAGATATACAAGATAAGATAAGCAGGAGGAAGAAATCAAGGGGATTTCACAGCTGCTCCTTTTCTCTACATCCCTTTATGGTAAAAGTCCTCACCTCAAATAAGGAATTGATACCTACCTCCTCTTTCTGTGTTTCACTCCACATAGACTTTCATTGTACTCAACTGAAATTACTCTTGGAAAGGTCAGCAGCAGCCACCATTGTCAAATTCAGTTTCACCTCTTTACATCCTACTTAAATCTGTTGGAAGTATTTGAGTTGATTACTCCCTCTTTCTTGAAAAGCTGTTTGTTAATTCTCGTGTAGCCTCGTGGTGCTGGATAACTTCCCACCTATGACTGCTGCTTGTGACTCCGTTAAACTGATCTTTTAAGAGAATGTGAATCCAGTTCCCTCCAGTCATATAGTACTTCTCATCACATTCAGAATTAAACCCACACTCACAACCATGGCCCACAAAGCCCAGAGTCTTCTGGCTCCTGTTCACCTCTCTAGCTGTATCTTATAACAAAATTGGACTTTGTGCTGTTTCTTGAAGAGCACAGTTCCTAAGTGCCAAGTTCCTAAGGGCTATTATGCTTGCTATTCCTGCCGCTTAGAAAGCTCTTCACAGATCTTTGCATAGTTCACTTCACATTAATTAGACTCCTGCTCAGGTATGACTACCTCAGAGAGACCTTCCCAAACCACTCAAATAGTCAACCACTGCCTGCCTGGCCCTCAACAGCCTGTCAGTCTGCATTTGTTCATAGCACTTGTCGTTGTGTGAATTGTGTTCTTTTTATGAATATTGTGTGTCGTTCCCCCCCCCCCCCGCCCCGTTTCTATCAGAATGTAGCCTCTATGTCACTTGTGTGCTTGATCGCTGTTCTATTCCCAGTGCCTGGCGTATAGTTACTGATTGATTTTTTTTTTTTTTTAATAAATGCTGCTAAGAGGTTGAGTCAGATGATGATAGGAATGTTTCCATTGATTATGGCAATATGACGTTTGTTGATTTCTTTTATGAGAGTTTAAATGGAGCTCTCAGGGTAGAAGTTAGAACAAAGTACATTAAGGAGTATCTAGAGCTAAGGAATTAGAGAAGATAGCTGTTTTGAGAAGTTAGCTGTATAGAGAGACATGGGCTGTTAGTAGCTGGAGGAAAGTGAAATAAGGTCAAGATGTCTGTTCTAGAGGTGACAATAATGGATGTGCTCTAGGGCATATGTGACAGATTGATCTTTACATGGGAAGGACATGTCCTCCCTTTTAGCAGGACTTAATGGTGAAGATAGTCACAAATCAACTCGGTCGCGTAGTTTGCCATGGGGATGGGAGAGGGGAGGAGGATGAGTCAGCATCTGGTCAACTACCATGAGAATGGAGGCCAAATACTGGGTGGGAAGGAAACCCAATCGTGTGGAATGGAAGGAGGGTTGCTACATCTCCAAGCCAGGTGGGTTGTTTTAATTTATTTATTTTCCTTTATTGAGGCGAGCTTGGTTTACCACTTCAGATGTATGTTACCGCACTACCCCCAGACCAAGCCGAGTATTGCTGTAGTTGGGGTCATGGTAAAAAGTGGCTGTGGGAAGAGTTCTGTAGAAAAGAGCACCCAGCATGTTTTGATATGTGTTGCCTAAGGATCTAATAATGTCTTCTTATTTTAATCAGGAACAATGTTTTCTGTGCCAGGAAACCATTTGGTATATAACAGGAAAATTGTCCTTTTCCTTTCCTCTTCCATTTCCTCTAGATGGCTGGGAGAGAGTACATTGTTGGCCCTGCATACCCAGCTTGCCATCAGGATTGGATGTGTTCATGCTTTCAAACATTTGAGTGTTGTTTTGTTTTGTTTTGTTTTTAATGTGCTGAGCATTGTTTTAGGCTCTATAGTAATGAATGAAACAAAGACTCTTGCCTTCAAAGAGTTTCTATTCTAACACAAGGAGACAGAGAGCACATAATGTATGATGTCAGGGATGGGGTGGGCATATTGCCCTGCTTCCCCTCCAGTAGCTGTGGAGGGACAGTGGAAGGTTCTCTCTCTCATACACTTTCTCACTCTGTTCATGTCCTGCCATCTACAGAATGAGCCCTTCTTCCTCATTCCTGAGCAGCCAACTTGAGCCTCCATTGCACACAATAGTAATGACATGTTTTGTTTTCTTGATTTCAGATGAGACACCGATTATTGCAGTGATGGTGGCCCTGTCCTCTCTGTTAGTGATCGTGTTTATTATCATAGTTCTGTACATGTTAAGGTGAGCATACTAACGCTTCTGCATTTTCTTGGATTCTTACACCCAGTCCAGAAGACATAGTCTAAGAAAATGAATCACAGAGAAGGGGAATGGCTCATAATAGTACTAAGATTAAAATTCTTAGAAATGGCTTGAAAGTTCTTTATAGTCTTCCTTAAGACCCAGCCCCTACCCTTTTCTTTCATCTGTCCACACCCAGTTTCCCAACTCCAAATCATTTTAAAGCCCAGGATGGTGGTTTTAGAGGTTAAGAGAAGAAACCATAGTCCGTGTTATTGTGGACATGTGTTTCAAGGTCATCAGATCTAGCCCTAATGAAACAAGACTATGAAAGTGCTCCAATGTAGATTATGTGCTCGACAAAGGCCTACTTTTTGCCAAGTTGGGACTTTGTCCCCAAGCTCCTCTGAGGGTTTGTCCTAGGCTTATTGAGCTGAGCCATGTGAGTTGCAAGGTTCTTCTTTCTCACTTTTTTTCAGGGTTCTCTACATATTACTACTCAAACGGAACAAAAGCAAGGAAGGGGGGTACCCAAGGAAGAGAACAGAGAGATGCAATTGTTTTCTTCCTGCTGAAGTTACTAACTCTAATTGGGTTTAACTCTGCTCCTATCTTAGACTTAACTTGCTCTATATTCCCTCTGCTCTTCTGGAAGGATAAAGAAAGGGAAAGCAACAGTTTGGCATGTGTTTCCACCATTCTGTAGGAGGCTTCTCACCAGATCTCACTGCAGTACCAACGCAACCTGAAGCTCTGGGCTCATCTCTTGGGCTCCTAGGTTGCACTGGGGAGATACCAGGATTTTTATTTGCTATAGATCATCCCTTTTCCCCTGATGTGTTCCACCCACCGCTCCCTTCTCACGTGGTAGCTGTGATCTCCGGTGGGTCCTGGAACTGGAGCTGCACAGGGAAGCCATATAAGTCAGACTATTCTGTTGGTGTTACCCGGATTGGGCTCTGGTGTGCTGACAGTGGTCATGAGCACTCTGAGGCACTCACCCACCATGAGCTGGAGATCCCCCAACATGTGCAGGAAATGCCTCTAAAAGAGCCTGTTTGTTTGGTAAAGGAATTTTAGAACAGCTGAAATGGTAAATGTCAATACAAAGGCAGTGACTGACCTCTCCTGCTTCTGTTTTTATTTTTTCACTGCGAACCTTTTCTCATTAGATTTAAGAAATACAAGCAAGCTGGGAGCCATTCCAATTCTTTCCGCTTATCCAATGGCCGCACTGAGGATGTGGGTAAGCCACCCCTTAATGGCATGGGCAATCTTGATGGAGAAGAAAAATCAAGAAATTAGGGACTTCTTCATCCTAAATAGGAAAAAAGACTTGAAGAGGGAAACCCTAGCTCCTTTGAGTCCTAATATTGAGGTAGAATCCCCAATTCAGTGTCCAGAGAAGGATGTGGGAGTCCAGAGCACCTGACCAACCTTCACCTTTTGTGAACTGCAGAACCCCAGAGTGTACCACTTCTGGCAAGATCCCCAAGCACCAACAGGAAGTACCCACCCCTGCCTGTGGACAAGCTGGAAGAGGAGATTAACCGGAGAATGGCCGATGACAATAAACTCTTCAGAGAGGAATTCAATGTGAGTTCTTGTTGAGGCTGGTATCTCAGCAGGGAGGAAAGCAGACCTAATGTCAAACCTTTTGAGTCATGGGATAGAAAACAGGTTTCTAATGGGTTAAGAGGTGAGACATTTTTTTGCCAAATTCATCTTATTCCTTTCCTATGTGATCATGGACAGGAATTAAAAAACAATTTACTTCACTCATATACCCACCCACCCACCCACCCATCCATCCACCCACCCACCCATCCATCCATCCATCCACCCACCCACCCACCCATCCATTATCACATCTGTTACTTTGTTTAATGAATACTTATCAAGCATCTAATATGTACCAGCTAGTATTCTAGGTGCCAGGAATTTAGTGGGGAGCAAAAACCAATCCAGTTTCTGCACTCAGGGAACTTGCTGTCCAGTAGGGAATCCCTACTGGACAAACAAGAACAAAAATAACTTAAGTTCAGACAGCAATTACAGGACACACAAAGAACTGGTACATACTTGTAGGAGTCTGTATTAAAAGAGCTGGTCTTTCAGGGTCTGGAACAGGGGTTGAAAAGAGTCTTAAGTCAACAATCGGGGTCGATCATTGTGGGAAATGGGATCATGGCAAACTGTAGAGCACAGGCTTCATCTTAGATATTTAAATTCATGTTTTTTATCGCTACCTCAAGGAAGCAGAACCTGTTTGTGAATCTACCATTTGGTGATCCCAGCTCACCAGTTTGACCCTACATCTCAAATTTCCTCAAAGAAATAATGTTTTAAACGAGACCTAATTGTAGGCAAGCACAGCAGGGAGAGCGGGAGAGGGAACATTTCAGGAACATGAGCGCGAGCATGAGCAAGGTTATCAGTAGGGAGGGTTGGTGAGAAAGGGGCACATCCAGCAGAACTAAAGTAGATCCATATGTGCATGAAGGACAGAGACCAGAGGGAGTGATAAGACATGAAACTATGGGAGAAGACCAGACAAGGTGATAGATCTTGCAGGTTGTCATGAGAAAAGTGGATTGCCATCCAGATTTGTATTTTGAGAAGATGGTTCTGTTAGGGACTATAATAGTTGTTAAGACTAGCGGTGCTGGTAGATTAACCTCAGGTAGTAATGATTAGAGAGAGGGGCGTGGATCTGAGGACATAGACGAATAGTTCCAAAATTGGTTGATTCATCAACTTGAGCATTGTTAAACTTTGTCTCCTTCCCACCTAGCCATCTATCAGCTTTGTCCCTTAGGCTAAATAATAGTTACAGTTATGGTGGAAAAAAGATTGTTTCTTCCTGTGTATCTCCTTTAATCAGTGAGGAAAACGTTCCCAAAAGCTCTGGGGACTTCCCTGGTCATGTACACCTTCTTAAACCAGTCAAAAGCAAGGGGAAAATAGTATTACTGCAGTTGGCTGAGACCAGTCCAGATTAACCCTGACTCATGCGTGGGATAGGTGGGCAGCCCCACAGAATGAGAACTGGTTCACATGGGAACAGGGAAGAAGGGGGGATGGTTATTGGATGGGTGGGGTCACCACATGTGTCTGTTGCTACACTGCTGAACAGCTTGCAGGAGTGGAGCATGAAGTGGTTAGTTAGATTTGCACTCTGCCATGTGGACAATGGATGGGAGGGAGATAAAAGTTGAAACAAGAGACCATTTACCTGGCAAGAGCTCAGAAATGCAGTTGACCCTGAGCAACCCAGGTTTAAACCGTGTGGGTTGTTTATAGTCAGATTTTTTTCAATAAATACAGTAAGCTTATTTTCTCTTCCTTAATTTTCTTGACATTTTCTTTTCTCTAGCTTACTTTAAGAAAACACTATATAATATACAAAATATGTGTTAATCAACTGTGTGATCAGTAAGACTTCCAGTGAACACCAGGCTATTACTAGTTTTGGGGGCGAGCAAAAAGTTTTATGCAGATTTTTTTTTTAAAGATTTATTTTATGCATACAAGCTGGGGTACAGGCCAGAGGTGTGGGGCGGTGAGAGGGTTCACCAGAAACAGAGTGGGGAGCAGCACAGGCAGAGCGACAGAAATACGCTGCAGCGGGCGAGGCAGGAGAGGTCTGCTGCACCATGTGGGAATCTCCCTGGCTGGGCGTCGAACTCGTGTCACCTCTGCCAACAGCTCCACAGCACAGCGCTTAACCACTGTGCCACCAGGGAGGCCCCTATGCAGATTTTTGACTGAACAGAGGGGTCAACCCCTCTAACTCCCTCACCTTGTTCAAGGGTCAACTGTAGTTTGCACCCTTTATTCAGGTTGGTGGGAAAGCAGCACCATTTAATGCTCACTCCTGATTAAGAACATTTATTCATCCCACAAGACCACACCATAGTTCTCCAACAGGCACTCCACTATTTTGAAATGTGTATACCCAACTGCCTCTGGGTGATGAGGTATGTGACCCCACAGTCATATTTCTTTTTCTGTGAAATAAGTTCTTTGGGGGCAATATTCCTGAAGATCTCATGCATTCCAACAAATCTGTGGATTGAGATTATGTTCCTAGAGGCATGGTAGGCAAATTCAGGTAAATATTGTTGTGAGAGCCATTTGCCTTGCTGCCGTCCACCACTATATTCATGGACCTACTGGGTCAGCACCAGGGTAGTGAGGGAGAGGGCTAGCGCCTTCCTGGGATTTTAGCAGGCACTGCCATCTGGTAAGCATACACATCGAGCACAAATACTTCCTTTTTGTAGTGATCCACTACCCAGGGTTTTGCTTAGACCCTGATGCCTAGTAAGATAGATACTATAATAGCTTACTTGAAGGTATTTTACCACTAAAATCAAGAATCCCATTTTGAAGTCAGTCCCTTCCAGTCTGGGATATATACTTCTGGAAAGCAGTTCTAAAAAATTCTAATGCTTCCCTCACCAGTGCACACCCTCCTGCAGGCACAGGTTGTAGGTGTGCCTTCAAGGCATCAGGGTCATGGTAAAGGTCTCAACAGCAAGCTTGAGCCTGTTGGATCCTGTGTAACTCTGATCTTCTTTACTTTGTGCCTTTCTCGCTTTTCATTGTTACGTAGCTAAATCCAGCCAGCTTTTAATCCTGGTTTCCCACTGGCCAGTATAGCCCTCCATTAGAACCAGGGCCAGTTTCCAGAGCTGTTATCCTCGTTTCAGTTTAGTTGACCATACCACAACCAGAAATTTGGCCTTCCAAAAATTATCCTCTTTCATCTTTGGTCACCGTCCCCCAAATCTATATCAACAACTCTTCTGTAATTTTTGATGCTCCAAATCAGTAAATTCCTAAAGTTTCTTTTAGGTGTTAGCTCTTTGCTTTTCTGTCTTGTAATGTATTTTATTCTATAGGTCCTGATAATCCATGAGCTATGATAACTGGGTTGTAGGACAGTTTTTACTGTGAAAGTACGCTATGGTAGAGAACATAATAGAGATTTTTGGACATTGACTTTCCCAAATCACTGTTTCTTTCAGCATCCTATCTGTTTCACTTAAAGCCCTGTCTTTCACATGAGCAACTCAGGAAAGATGTGAATTCCATTGGCATTAATTCAGCAACCAACAAAATTCATAAGGCTTAAGATTTGGTTCATCGGAATACATAGCACAGTCATAAAAAGGCCCTTAGTCTTTTGCTATCTTTTGGAGATGAGCATTTGATGTTGGAGCTGGATTTTTTTCTTATTTTGTTATCTCATGTTGTCAGTAGTAATCCTCCTTGGTTTCAGCATTTCTCATCACCAGCTAAAACACATCCCAGGTGACAGCAAACAATAACTTCAGTAAACTACTTTTTCCCATTCCAGGAATTGGTTGACAGTTCCTTTCCCTTCATCTGAACCCAGCAATCAGGGTCACATCGCTTACATTTTCCTGCAAGAGTTTTTCAGGAATCACCCACACTGATACTAACTGCTAAGTCAGTTAAGTTTCTTTATTTAAAAACAAGAGAAGTCAATTCAATTAAGTAAAAATCAAAAACAAGACCATCATTTGTGACTGCAGTGGGGATGCTGGCAAAATCAAAAAAATGAATTAGACTATCAAGCCTTGGGCAGGACAGGCCTTATCCAGTGACTCTGGATCCCTCTAGGGAGCCCTCTGCTTCTTTGCAAATTTTAAAATCCTGGTAAAGGGAATCTGATTGGCACTGGTGAGTAGATGTAACTGTGCTTGATATTAATTAACCTTGGGAAGGAAGAGGAGGAATAATAACAATTTGTGTCAATCATAAAAAAAAATTCTCGTAATTGTTGGATGGAGAAGGCCTTTCTAAGCAAAACACAATATTCAGAAGCAAGATGGGATAGACTGAAAGATAATATATTAAAATGTTAACTGTCTCTTTGGTGAATGATGCCATAGGAAAGTGGCCAGTTGGGAGAAACTATTTGCCACAGGTAGCTAGAGGATTTTCCATAATGTGTAGAGAAAGTCTACAAACCTGTGAAAAAATAGCATTGCGATAGAAAAATTGGTTTGCAGAAGAAAAATAAATAATTTTATAAACATGAAAAAATGAATACTAGGTGGTATCACTGATATGTGGAATATAGAGAAACTAAGAGTCAGATAAAGACTAGCTTCAAAACTGACCCTTGAAAGATGACTACAGAATTGAAGCACCCAGAGCAGGAGGGTTAAGAGCAAAGAGGGAAGGAAGCACAATGGACTATGGTGGTGGACTATGGGTGATTTAGTGGTAAGTGCACTATGGCGGAAATACCTGATAGGAGTATCCAAATACTCCTCAGTTAAAAATAAATAAATTAATTAAAATTAAAAAAAAATAAGCTCACCTATGTCTAGTGATCAGTGAAGTACAAATTAAAACTAACCATTATTTTAGGCCTATTAGATTTGAAAATTTTATAAGATTGATACCAAGTATGGATAAAAGGGATACTTTTTCTACATAGGTAGAGCTAGTTTAAATTGCAGAAGATTTAAGCAATTTCGACATTAAGATTAACTCTTCTTTGGACATAAAAATTAAATCAAATCTTTAAATTGGAAGAATGATTTGACAATTTTTATTTTATTTTGAGATATAACTGGATTTTTTTCATTATTACTGAGTTAACACTGGTCCGCAGCACTGTATATGATTCAGGAGAATAGGTTCAGCCCTCCTCAGATAAGTATCATCGAGGCACACCCACCCTTAAAGCACCCATATCCTTTTACCATGTATCATTGGGCCCTCTCCCTGCTTTGTTCCAACCTCTACCTTCCCTCTCTAGTAGCCTCAATTCTTCCCTCTCTAGTAGCCTCAAATTCTTAGACTGTGTATTAGTTTAGTTTTGGCAGTTCCTTTATTTTATTTCTCTGTATTCTGCATATAAAGTAAAATCATTCCATATTTGTCTTTCTCCAGACTCTGACTTATTTAGCATAATCCCCTCCAGTTCCATCCATGTTGTCACAAATGTCAAGAGTTCATCTTTTTCTTATAGCTGACTAGTATTTCATCGTTTATATATACCACATATTCTTAATCCACTCCTCTGTTGTTAGGCATTTGGGTTGTTTCCATAACTTGGCTATTGTAAATAGTGCTGCAATGAGCATAGGAGAACATATATCCCTTCTGACTAGTGTTTTTGCATTCTTTGGATAAATGCCAAAGAGTAGAATTATGGATCATATGGTATATCTATTTTTGATATTTTGAGAAACTTCCATGTTATTTTCCACTGGGGCTGGACCAGTCTACATTTCCACCAACAGTGTATGAGTGTTCTTTTCCTCCACATCTTACCCAACATTTGTTATTTCTAGGTTTTTTTTTTTAATATGGGCTAATGATATCTCATTGTGGTTTTGATTTGCATTTCCCTGATGAGTGATACTGTACATTTTTTTCATTTGCTTGTAGCCCATTTGTATGTATTCTTTGGAAAGTGTTTATTTAGTTCTTCTGCCCATTTCTTGATTGGGTTCTTTGATTTCCTTTTATTGTGTGAGTTCTTTGAGATCTGGAATATTAGCCCCTTTTGAATGTATGATGTGTAAGTATTTTCTTCCATTTGGTGGAATGTCTTCATTTTTATGATGGTTTCTTTCACTATGCAGCAGATTTTTAGTTAGATGTAATCCTGTTTATTTTTGCTTTTGTTTTCCTTGCTGTTGGGAGTCAAGTCTTCAAAAACTGTAGCCAGTGTCATAGTGTTTTGCCTATGTTTTGTTCTATGTACTTTATGATTTCCAGTCTTATATCCAGCATCGGTATTTTGAGTTAGCTTTTGTATATTGTGTGAGACAGTAGTCTAGTTTCATTTTTCTGTATGTGGCTGACCAGTTTTCCCAACACCTTTTGTTAAAGAGACTTTCTTTTCGCCATTGTATACTCTGGCTCCTTTGTCATAGATTAATTGTTCATATAAATGTGGGTTTATTTGTGGGCTCACAAGTCTATTCCAGTGCCACACTGTTTTTGATTGCTCTGACCTTGTAGTATAGTTTGAAGTCTGGGTATGTGATACACCATTCCTCTTCTTTTTTGGTCAAAATTGCTGTAACTATTCAGTCTTCTGTTGTTCCACATATTTGCTCTATTTCTTTGAAGAATACCCTTAGACATTTGATAGGGATTTCAGTGAATCTATAAATTGCTTTGGGTAAGGTGGATTTTTTGAATGTGTTAATTCTTTTAATCCATAAGCATGGAGTATCTTTCCATGCCCTATGTCTTCAATTTCTTTTAGCAATGTCTTGTAGTTTTCATTGCACAGGTCTTTCACCCCCCTCAAGTTTTTTCCTAGTATGTAAGGCTTTTTGATGCTACTGTAAATGGGATTGTTTTATCTCTCCTAGTTTGTTAGTTGCATATAAGAATGCAACAGACTTTTGTATACTAATTTTGTAGCTTGACATTTTACTAATTATTTCTAGTAGTTTTTTAATTGAGTCTTTAGGGTTTTCTATATATGTTTTCATGTCATCTGCAAATAGTGATAGTTTTGCCTTTTTTTCAGTTAGGATTCCTTTTATAGCTTGCTCTTGCCTAATTGCTCTAGCTAAGACTTCCAATATTATGTTGGCCAGTAGTGGTGAGAATAGACCTCCTTGACATTACCTAATCTTAGAGAAAAAGCTTCTAGTTTCTCATCATTGAATGAGATCTAGCTGTGGATTTATCACATATGGCCTTTATTGTGTTGAGGGTATGTCTCTTCTAACCCCATTTTACTAGTTTTTATCATAAATATGTGCTTCATCTTGTCAGATGCCTTCTTTGCATATATTGTTAGGATCATATGATTTTTGTTTTTCCTTCTGTTAATATGGCAAATTATGTCACTTGAGTTGCATATAGCAAGCCAACCCAGGAATAAATCCCAGTTGGTCATGATGTATGTTCTTTTAATGTATTGTTGAATTCTGTTTGCTAAGATTCTGTTGAGGATTTTTGCACCTGAGTTCATCAGGGATCTTGGTCTGTAGTTTTCCTTTTTTGTAATGGATTTGACAAATTTTAAATGTTTACATTACCTGACCTAACTTTTGGTACTCTATCAGAAAATTTTCTTGTGCACAAATACGTATTTGTATAAGGAGGACATTACAGCGTTATTTATAGTAGCAAAGAAAATGAAATGAAAAAGCATTACCTATGAAATACTAAAATGACTAAATGATTTCTTATATCCCTTATGAAATTCTATACTGTCATTAAATGTGTTGTCTTAGAAAGATCTCCAAGTCATTGTTACGGGAGGAAACACATTACAGAAGAATATAATATTATATAATCTTCATTCAAAAAATATACAGCTATGTATATCCATGTGTATTTGAGTGTGTTAATACATTTTTTAAAGTCTGAGAGACTTTAAACTGTGAACTGTGAGTAGTGGTTATTTACAAGGCAGGTAAGAAGGTAGGAGAACCATAGTGGGGAACTTCTACTACTTTTTACTGAATTGACTTTCTTTTACAAGCATATTCTTTTTACAACATTTTAAAAAGCAGTGTTTCTTTTTTTAATGTGGTAAACAAATCTAATTTTACTTTAGCCTAATACCCATTATGTTTTAATGGATTTGTACCATGGAAGACAGTTATGTGGTCAGGGTTCTCTGAAAAGGAATGTCACTAAATGAGAAGTTGTTCCTGAGAAAAACAGGGCCATGAGAGTGGACAGCTGAAGGTCTAGTAGGAATAGTGCATGGCAGCTCTGTACAGATACTTGACAGGTTAGAAAAAGAGTGTGTAGCATTTCTGTGAATCTCTACCAGGGTTGAAAATTCCAGGTTATGACTCTTATTCTAGAGATATGAGCTGGAACTTTTTTATTTACCAGCATCTGTCTCAGAAAGAAGTACTGATTTGTTTAAAGAAACTTCGAAAAGCCACTTTGGGATCCCTATAGCATGTTCAGAGCTTTAAAAATAAAAGTTAGCACCTATGAGGAAGCTGATAAGATATAGGGGGAAAGAGGTAAAGCCAATGCAGTAGTTAAAATCTGTCTATTTTGAGATGTATTTTGAAATGTGATGAACACACCCTTGCTTAAGGAAAGACAGCTTAGTTCTTGACTTTCCAGGTGAAAAAGACTTGTGTATATAATCTGATGGCAGAACTGTGTGACATCTGAATTGAGGCAGAGGCAAAATAGCCTTTACATCAATGACTTCTAAGTGAATCAACGCCAGTCCTATGGAGTTAGCAGGAACTGTGTCAAAGGCTTTGAAATCCAGCCTTCCACGGAGTTGGGAGTTCAGCCTTTCTAAAGAGCAGAGGATACTGCGGCTCCATTTGGGTTTTACACTAGTCAGTACAAAGAAAATACAAATGAAAGTATGTACATGGATGTTGGGTTGAACTGTTCCAAGATGAAGTGAACTGTCTTGGGAGGTAGTAGATCCCCCATCACAAGTATTCAGCCACTGGTAACTGTTAGTTGAGAGTATTTGCAAGGGATTCACACTTAAAAGTGAATGAGATTTGGTACTGTTCTGGAGATCTTACACAGACAGCACAGTGAGGTAAGAAAGAAGTAAAAGGTATAAGGATTGAAAAGGAAGAGACAAAATACATATTTTTTCACAGAGGATATTATTTTTCTCAAAGAAATAAAAAAACTCATCAGATAAACTATTAGAATTAAAAATTATTTTAGCCACCTTGCTAAAAAGCATAAATTGGATGCATTTCTATACATAAGCCACAATCAGGAAATCTGATGCTAATTTTTAAAGGATACCATTTACACTAGCATCCAAAATGTAATCTACCTAAGAGAAATACTTAACAAAAGATTTACAAAATGCCTGGAAAAAAATTACAAAAATGCTCAGACATAAGGAAAAAAAGCCTAAACTAGTGAAGTTAAGATCAATGAATTAGAAGACTCAATATTGTAAAGATGTCAATTCTCCCCAAATTGATATATAGATTCAATGCAATTCCAATAAAAATCCCAACAGGTTTTTTGTGGAACTTGACAAGCTGATTCTAAAATTTATATGGAGGAGAAAAGATTCAAGAATAGCCAAGACATTCCTGAAGAAGAAAAAACAAGGTGAGGAGACCTGCCTTACCAGATATCAAGAGTTATTATAAAATTTAGTAATTAAGACAGTTTTGTATTGACACTGGGATAGATGGATTGACAAATGAAATAAAATAGCCCAAAAGCAGATTTATGTGTAAATGGAAACCTATTCATGACAGAAATGGCTATTATAGTTTTGGTGGGGGAAAGAATGGTCTCTATAATAAATAGTGTTGGGACAATTGGGTAACCCAATGGGAATAAGTGAAATTGAATTCTTGTCTCATACCAAACATAAAAATCAATTCAGTTTATTTAAACACTGAAATTTAAAGGCTAAAACATTGAAACATAGAGACAGTAACATAGGAAAATATACTTATGATCTCATAGTAGGAAAGGAATTCTTAAGACGTAAAGTGTTGATCAGTTTGACTGCATATTCAAAGCTTTTATTCATAAATAGATACCTTAAAGAAATTGAAAGAGCGATTCACAAACTTAGGTGAAAGATATTTGACCAATAAAGGATGAGTATCCGGAACATGCTATAAATTAAGAAAATAAATCTAAGCAGTCAAGTAAAAATGAAGAAAACACTTGCTAGGTCCCTCATAGAGGAGGAGACTGTTTACCTGTAGACTGTGGAAAGATGGCAAACCTCAATAATAATCAGAGAAATGTACTTTAAAGCTACATTTGATACATTGGAAGTCTACATTGGAAGTCATTGATACAGTGGCAAATGTCAGTAAGAATACAGAACAACTGCAATACTTTACATTGCTGGTGTAAGTAAAAATGGTCCAACTTCTTTGAAAAACATTATGACCCTACCTGGTAAAGTTAAAGATACTCATACCTGAGATTCTTGTGTGCACAAGGAAACACATACAAATTAGTACTTAAAATAGGAGTGTTAATGGTAAACAACCCAAATATTCATCAGTAGTGGAATAAACTGTTGATATGGTTTCAAAATGGAGCACTACAAAGTACTTCAAATGAATGGACTTTGACTTCATAGAACAACGTGGATAAATCTTCAAACACAATGTTAAGCAAAAAGGGAGAGTTATCACTGGAATCATTATTCCATTTTTATTTTAAAAATAGGCTAAATAGTAAAAATACATTGCTTAAGGATTTAAAATGTTTGGGATACAGATAGCATGATAATTATAAACAAAATTCCAAGTTTACTTGAGAGAAGGAAAAGAATGTAACAGGAGCCCAAAGAGAACTCTAAGATAAATTGGGTGATGATTATCTTTTTTTTTTTTCCAATCTAAAATTTTAAGCCCTGTTTTTTTAAATGATTTGATACATGGTCTTGCTGTTGTTGTAAAGGCTATTAAGGGATGAAATGATCTTTAATGCCACCTAGTGTTTTGGAAGCATTTAACATCTTATAGCCTTTTGGTTCAGCTGTTTCACCTAGTTTTGTGGGCTAGTTTTTTCAGAGTAAAAACGGAGAGGAATAGGATTCCCTTTGTTTTCATCCCCAGCCTATGCTCTTCAGATGACCCTTTGCATCTTGTATGATGTTCTCCAGGCAGGCCCTTTCTTTCTCTTATCACACAGTGGCTCCTCTTTATTCTTAAATTTTTTTTAGGAGCCTCCACCTAACTGGAGACAAGTGTTTCTCCATGTGACTGATGAGTCTAGGGGTACTAGTTGGACTATGAAGTGTGGTGATTGTCATTGTCTTTGAGAACTGTTTTTGAGTCTTACTGTCACAGCCTGTTTTGCATCATTTTGGACAAGGGATATAGAAGACAAAATGCCTTTGGATTAATTATGAGGGATTTAAATAGTTGTATCTCATCCTGTCCTGTACCAAGGTGGAAACCTGGGGAAATCTAGCCTGTCTGGATGAAGAGAAGGCAAACTGAAGATGAACTGGGAGATTCCAGTCTTAAGTGTAATCTTGTTTCCATGTGCAAGGCCCATGAAAGTTTTCTCCCCCTCATGTATTGACAACATAGGGTCTAAGGGGAATGCCTCTCTTAGTAAATAACATGCAGAACCTCCAGGGTTTTAGCTCTGAAAGGAAAAAAATCTCTTGAGTAAATGAGGGCAGATGGATTTTATGCAACCCTAACTCCTTTATCTTAAGGCCTTTCACTTTAATTTGTCCTACCATTATCTTACTGGTTCCCAAGAAAAACATATGCTTCTTTCTTAAAACTCTTGCTTTCATCTGGCAACATTGGTTCCTTTTAGGATTTCATTTGCTTTTTAAATCTTTTTTTTTTTTTGATTATCAAAACTAGAAACCTGAGAGTTTTTTTTATTGCTGTCTTCTCTACTGCCCAATCCACCTTCCCTTCATTCCATCTCCAAATCTAGTAATTCTAACTCCATAATATATTTCACTTGCATCCATTTCCTTGTACTACCATCTTGTCACGCTTTGATTCTTGCCTTCTTCCCAGTTCATTTTCCACCTAGTAGTCAGAGCCATTCTTTAGTATGTAAATTGGGTTGCAGTTTAAAAACCTTGAATGGTTCCCTCATGCACTTAAAATAAAAATTCAAACTCTCTCTGTTCAAAAATCTACGTAGAAATAGATGACTAACCTTGCTAAGCTCATCTCCCACTTCTTGCCATCCCCACCAACCATGCTTTCTCTGTTACACCTTCCTGACCTTTCAGTTCCTCACACAAGCCAAGCCTTCTCCTTCCCTGGGTCATCACAGATGATGATTTCTGTTCCTGGAATACTATTTTCCACACTCATCCTTCCTTATAGAGATCTACCCTTAATCTAAATGTGAGTATTTGGGTATTTCTGATACTTTGCCTAGTAGCATTCTTTCATTGCACTTATTATGGTATGTAATCTTATATCTATTTTTATATTTGTTTAATGACTGTCTTTTCCCCATAAGTTTGTATTGTCCATGAGTACAAGAACTCTGTATATAACTGAGTCACCAGTGTTTACTCTGTACCAGGTCTGGTACCTAAGAGAGTTACACTATGTATATTTGTTGACAGAATGAATGAAATATATATAAACCATAAACTGCCTAACTGTTCCCCTACTGCTGAATACTTAAGGTTGTTTTCAGTTTTGGGTCTTTCTAACCATGATGAAGTAAATATTAAAACAGAAAAATTTTATCTTTTAGGGTAGATTCTCAAGAATGGAGTTCCTAGGTCAGAGGGTATGAATATTTTCAAGGCTTATAAAGTATATATCCTAATCACTTACAAAAGGTTGTCTCAGTTAGGGAATTTAAATTATTTCCCTTTTTGCTTTCTTAGTTTTGAATATATGGAACATATAAGAAAAAACAGTTCAAATAATAAAGTTGAACTTCCTACTCCTATAAAACTAATTTATTAAACACTTACTATGTGACAGACATGGGATTATTTTACTGCTTAAAGTAACAGATAGTATCCCAGTTTCACAAATGAGGAAATTTGGGCCTAGAAAGTTTAACAAATTTGTTCAAGTTCACACATTCCCAGCTAACTCCTGTCAAACCATTTTTGCTTATTCACACGTCTCCCAGCGCTAGCTAATTTACATTTTGCTCCCAAACTGCTGAATGTCACCTCATTCAGATCCCTGACTTCCTAACTGCTAAAACGTTGTGAATGCCCACTCACCCACCTGCTTCCATGTCCTTGTTTTTGTTTGTTTTTGCCACATGGTGCAGGAGGCTGGTCTGCTGTGCCCACTGGTCAAGTTCCTAGAGAGGACCTAACTCAGCTCACCAGCCAGCCTATATGGTTCATTCCAAAATGCATTTTACCTTTGTGTGGTGGGTAGTATGGGATAAATGCCCATTCTATCAGTTGTGTCCCCGCTCTTAATTACAGGAGTGGCCAATTTTGACCCAACATCGTAACATGTCCCTATCCACATAGTGATCTAGAAAGAGCATAGTGCACTTACAGTAGCAGGAAGGGCATTCTGCCCCCCTGGGGATTCTTGTTGTTAAACTCTAAGTAGTTTGCAGGCTATTTAAAGAGAGGTAAACTCTCCGTTAGGTGTTCAGTATTTAGGGCCCTTCGTTTTCAAACATAGAACTTGCTGCCATGTCAGGATTTGGTGCATCAGGTTGTATGTTTGGTGTTTATCCCTGTTAGTAATTCCTCTAATTTCTCTTAACCTTTCAGGCTCTCCCTGCTTGTCCTATTCAGGCTACCTGTGAAGCTGCCTCCAAGGAAGAAAACAAGGAAAAAAATCGATATGTAAACATCCTGCCTTGTGAGTGTGTGTTTGTAGGTTTTCTTGGGATGTAACCTGAAACGGCAGATTTTCTGATCATGTAGATAGTTTAAGTATTCATCTGGAAAGAATCTTGAAATAGATCATAGGAGAACTGGTAATAAGGGTAACTTTGAGCTGAAAGAACCTTTACAGCCTTCAAGGGAATCCTAGGTATTTAACCAGATTTTTTGTGGCAGACCAAGGAACAGTTTCACTAGAACTAGATAGGAAGTGAGCTGTTGGGTTTTTTGTAGTTTTCATTGCAAAGACCTTCTAATACAGAGTTCTCTTCATAACCCCTTCCCAGTTGATCTCTAACTTAGTAGACATTTTTTCAGACCAGTGATGTCCAGAATGGGATATGCATAATTCAGTAGGATGTGAGAGCAAAATATCTGAACCTTTTTTTTAATTCATTCTTTTAAAATTTTTGCATAATAGAAACCAGTATTCTAAGTAAGAATTTACAGTACTTAAGTCTTTTTATTTGTGTCAGAATGTATGTATATATTTTTTTAATATAATTGGTGTGCTGTTTACAATACTCTTTCTTCTTCTGTCATTATATGTTGGCAATTACATCTGCCTGTCAACTAGTTATTGTTCTATATTGTGGATGTATCTTAATATATTTTTTAAAGTTTTATTTATTTATGCTTATTTATGCATGCAAGCTGGGGTACAGGCCAGAGGCATGGGCAACGAGAGGGTTCACCAGAAATAGAGTGGGGAACAGAACAGGCAGATCAAGGGAAATACACTGCCGAGGGGAGCAGCGGGCGAGGCAGGAGAGGTCTGCCATGCCATGTGGAAATCTCCCCAACCAGACATCGAACTCGTCTCGCCGCTGCCGACAGCTCCACAGCATAGCGCTCAACCGCTGCGCCACCAGGGAGGCCCTTAATGTATTTAACTAGTTCCCTACTAATGGTTGAGATGTTTCCAAATTTTGCTATTATAAATAGTGAGACAGTGACATCTTTATATACTTGTGTCTCTGTACCCATAGGCATGGATGTCTCAACTCACCTGGCTGTATCAGAGCCAGTAAGAAACAAAATTGGAATTAATTGAAATATTAATTATTGCTTTTTCTCTAGATGACCACTCTAGAGTCCACCTGACCCCAGTTGAAGGAGTTCCAGATTCTGATTATATCAATGCTTCATTCATCAATGTAAGGAACTTGAGTTTTTCCTCACTATTACCTTGAATGATTATTGAATGTCATCTGTTGGCACCTTCTCAGCTGCACGTTAGGAAGAGTTATTTGTAATTTCATATTTTTAAACATCATATGGATAGTTTAAAATTTATTCATCTGTTTACCCTGACATCATTCCCACAGACTTCTTATACAGAAATCTGATTCTAAATGTGTACTTTTCTGTAAGAGTCGACTCCATCAGATAACTACAAAATAAAGGCAAGCTTGGCCCTCTCTAGTGAAAGGGAGGACAAGACAAGAATACGTGACACAAGGTAAATCTGGTTAGGGTGGTCATGTCTACTATGGACCAAGGCTTGAGAGAAGAGCTGAAACTATGAGACAGTTTTTAGGGGTGATTTAGAGAATGTTTATAAAGATAGTATGAAAAATTTGAATATTGTATAGGATATAGGAAAGGAGCCAAGTTTAAAAAAGAGAGATAGTAAGCTAGCAAGAGCAAGCTGAAGAGATTTTAAAGCACATAATGCCCTGAAGAGATGGAATTTATATACCCATATTCATAGCAGCATTAAACACAACAGCCTAATAGTGGAAGCAACTAAATGCTATGAATGGCAAAATAAAATATGGCAAATACATGTAATGGAATATTATTCAGCCTTTTTTTTTTTTTTAAGATCTTATTTGTTTGTGCATACAAGAACTGGGGGATAGGCCAGAGGTGTGGGGGATGAGAGGATTCACCGGAGACAGAGTGGGGAGCAGAACAGGCAGAGCAACTGAAGTACACCGCTGAGGGGAGCAGCGGGTAAGGCAGGAAAGGTCTGCTACACCATGTGGGAATCTCCCTGGCCGGGAATCAAACTCGTACTGCGGTGGCTGCGGATAGCTTCATAGGTTGAGACTTAACCCGTTGTGCCACCAGGGAGGCCCCTATTCAGCCTGAACTGCAAAGGAATCTAGGAAATTTAGCTTTTAGTTACTCAGCTTCTATAGTAAGAAAATCAGGGGACCCCAGCCCCACTCCCACCCCAGTGAATAAAATATAAATATTTAAATTTAATTACACACACACACACAAATACCCAAAGAAAATCAATCTAGAAGGAGATGGGACTGGGTGCTAAATGAGCCACCTTATAATACCTACCAGTTTTCAGTACAGCTAAGGGTTTTGATTAATTCTCTCATGGTAACAATGAAAGGTGTTAAAGATAGGAGTGAAGTGGCCTTATTTATATATTGATCACTTAGGTCCCCATGTGTATGTAGCATGTATATAGGAGGGGCCAGTTGGGGGCTGTTAGAGTAGCAGGTCACAGATAATGAGGGTCCTTAGAAGGGCTGGAAGGGAGGCAACAAAGTAAAAAACACTTTGGAGGCAGAACTGAGCAGAACTTGGTGGCTGACTGTATGTTGAGAGTACAGGATGATAAACATGGAACTATCCAGCCTACACCTGGTCGTGTCTCTGTCTGGAGCACTGTTCCAAAGCGGCAGCCTTGAAAGTCATTAGATAGAAAAAGGAGCCCTGGGGCCCCTCAGCTTCTTCCAGGCACCCTGAGCCAGGGGCACTGTTGGGAAAGACAGGAGGAGACTGGGGTAGAAGAGCAGAGTAGAGCGTGGAGGACGAGTCAGTGGTCAGCAGGTTGGCCTGCACATGAGAGAGCCAGCGGTAGAGGGGAGCAGGTGTGTTCTGGACCAGGAGGGCAGACCGCATCGGCTCTCTGAAGCAAATGGGAGCCTTCTGCTGTAGGCTCCCGTTCCTCCCATTCACCAGTCCCTCTCCCTGCCAGTGTTGTTGAGGTGTAGTTTACATAACAAAGATTCGTCCATTTAAGTAATTCTTACGTTTACTGCCACCACTGTAATTGTTTTAGGACATTTTTAAACAGCTTTATTGTGATGTAATTTACATAGCATAATTTTCGCTCATTTGACATTTACAATTAAGTGTGTTTTAGTAAATTTACAGATATATGCAGCCATCACCAGTCAACCTTAGGAACATTTTTCTCCGAGGATATGGGGTCTTTAGAAGTGTTTTTGGTAGAAATGTAGCTATCATCCAGGATCAGCTAGCATTTGACTTTCAGAATTCAGAGACATCTCAGGAAACGGGAACTACATTTATCTCTCCCTTGAATGTAATGCAAAAAAGATCAGTGGTTTTGCCTCATTCTCATTATACCATACTGATAAAGCAGTGCTGCCATAGCACTATGGAGGTCTGCTTTCATGTGAGACATATGGCACACTTCTAGGAAACATGGGGCAGGGAGAGCTTTGGGGTGGTGCCTTCCAACTATGCTTTTAAGCTGTTCTTGGCCTGCATGCTCTGGTGAGAATTTACCAGTGATTTTTTATGACGCCAATAAATACTGCATTTAAACAATGAGGTTGAAAAGATGTATAACTAAGCAATAAAAGCTGAAAAAAGTTACTGCCACTTGTCAGTTTTTAAGAGACCTTCTCGGTTAAGTGGCATCCCCATGCGCCTTTGCTTGTGTCTCACTTGGTTCTCAGTAGGAGAACCCTATTGCCAAATCCTGGGAGCTGGTCCACCATAGCCATGGGCTATTCCCAGAAAGATTTTGCACCTGGCTAAATTATCATCAAGAAAGTAACCCTTTTTCCTTGCTAGTGTGAGTCCAACTTCCCCAAAACCACCACTTATGCTTCTTTCTACCTTAGGGGATTCTTGTCTATTAACACTAATACCCAAATTGTCAGCTGTTTAGAAAGCATCAGAAAAAGGGTCTAGCAAAGGAGCTAGTACTTGGATATCCTTATATTGGTGTTCATGAGTAATTCACTTACAGACGGCAGCTACCTAGACCATGTGATCTAGGTAATCTTTGATTCCTGCTATCCAAAGCTAATCCCTAGAAATTTCTAGAGTAGAAATCTTTGTTAGTTGCCTTGACCATTTCACACGAGAGGCTTTGTTAACTGGTTGGGAGTCTGGAGAATTTTATTCCACTCCATTTTTGGTTTTCACATTCTTTTTTATCCCCATCTCCCACCCCCACCCAGGGCTACCAAGAAAAGAACAAATTCATTGCTGCGCAAGGTAAAGTAATGGTGATTTTTTTACTCTTGAATTTAACTGTGTGCTCATAGTGGGCTTGACTCTTTTTTCCCCCAAATGCTAAGTAAGAAAGAATGCAGTGACTTTTCTATACTTATTATCACCTGAAAAAAATGTAATTTGTCTTGCAGGTTTATAACTGAGGGCCTGCATCTTGATGACTTAGTATCCAGGAGCCTTTTAAAAGAAGTCCTTTTATAAGTGTTCATAAAAAGACAGGAGAAGGCCACACTCACACAAAACACAGTCTAATAAGGCCCTCTATCTTTGGGGCCCTTTGGGAACCTTAAATTCTAGACAGACTGCTCAAGAGTTCAAATTTGGAATCACTCTCTGGAGAGAGTTGGTTACCTCACAGGGGCCAAGCTGGCTCCTATCCTCCCCCACTCATGGACCTGAGCTCTACTGTTATTCACAGATAAGCAGTCTAGGAACCCTCAGAGCATGGACCCAATGCCACAGTTCTATACATGTTTTGCATATATTTTCATGGACTGCTGATCTAACAGGTATCCTCACCCTTGGGATTTTAGCAAAAATATCTTGATGTTTTAGCATTAAAAATATTTTTATGGTCCATAAAGCCCATTTATTTAGTCACTCAACAAATATTTATTAGCCATTTAGTATGTGCCAGGTACTGAGTGATCAGGATATGTAGCTGAATAAAACAGGATATAATCCCTGCCTTTTTGAGGCCTATATTTGGTAGAAGAGAGGTGACAGCAAAATTAACAGAAATATTGGTAACGGGTAAATGGTTATGCTCTTCAGTACAGTTGCCACTAACTACAGGTGGCTATTCAAAATTAAATTTTATATTAAAACTAATATTTAAACTTCAGTTTTTCAGACATGTTAGTCACATTTTGAGGCTCAGTAGCAATGTGACTAGAGGCTACCATATTAATACAGATATAAAACATTTCCATTGTTTTAGAAAGTTCTATTAGAACTGTGATGGAGATAAAATGAAAGTACCACAAGGTGGTTGGAAAGACGTCAGATCCTGCTTGCCCTTTACAGTCTCCCCCAGAGCCTGCCCACTGACAGACTGGGGCTGCTCTCCCTCCCTCAACAGCTTTCTGCCCATCAGGCCCACCCTCCAAGTTCCAGCTCAACTACCACCTACTCAGTGATAAGTTTGACACAACAACCATAGTCAGTCTCTTTATTTGCCATGGGACCTTGTTGATGCTAAAATCCTCATTGATAAAGGTTGCCTGTGACTCCCTGATGGACCTCTTCTCAGACTCCCATCCTTGTAAGCCTTTTCACAGTGCTTTACTCTCCTCGAAACCCCTCGGTTCTCTCCTGACGTTCAGTTCTCTTGATTTTTCTCACTTTCCTAAATACTCCTTCTCTGGCTTTAATTCTTTCTGCCCCTTAAACATAGTTTCTCCCCCAAATTTGTGGGTATCTGCTTCCTTGAAACTCCATCTCTGTCTTTCATGGCACCATTTTCTGTCAGTTCTTCTGCCTCTCCATCTGCCCTTCCTTCTTCTCTTTCCCAAGCATTTTTTTTCTGGGAAATGCTGACAGTGTCCTTTTTTTCTCCCCATCTGTATTAACTTTAAGAAATCTCATCTAAAACCCACCTCTGTTTGACTGGTTGCTAGCTACATCTCTGAGCCACATTTTCAAATGAATTTTGTAGCCCCCCCACCTGCATGCTCCCCGCACTCTTTAGATTCAACATCAGAAACTAAAACATGACTTTCTCAGTCCTAAACTGCTTTCCTCCTGTGATCTCTGGCTGTTCCCATAACTGGAATGTAATCCACCTAATCAGATTAGATTTGGTATCGTCCAGATCCCTTCATCTAAATAGTGTTAGTCCCCTTGTTTCTTTCTCCAAGATCTATCCGACACATTACTCCTACCTTTTCTCCCAGCTCTGTTATGCTACCCTCACTACTGGTTCTTAGAGACCCCAGAGTTGGCTCCTTGCAATATTCCTTCTGCCAAAAGGACCTTTCTCAATGCAAAACTTGTAAGGGCTCCCATGGAAATCCTGTAATTTCCCATCATCTGCGACAAGCCTCCTTTAACCTGTTTTCCTTCCCTTACTCTTTCCAGCTCCATCTTCTGCCACCCTTCATAATGACCTGGCTGAATTTGAGCCCCTGGACATCTCATGTTCCTTCTCGTGCTAACCCCTTGCACCTGTGCCTGGGATGCCTCGTATCCTTGTCCCTCCTTTTTACACACCCATCTACCTGATCTATTCAGCAATATGGCTCAGATGTTACCTTCTCCAAGAGTTTTTCCTTATCTTGCCAGGAAATGAAACAGTTCCCCCTCTGAACATCTTAATATGTATCTACTTCTATTGTTGTTTTCTTTTTAATACTGTTTTTTTATGTTTACCAAAAGGAATACAAAATTTAAGAAAAAGGTATTGCAAGACTTATACAAAACAAAATCTCTTCCTTTCATATTTACTTCTTTAGTCTAATCCAACCATTTTTATATATTGACTAATGTAAATATTTAATCCTCTTACAAACTACCTTGCAGTTAGACTTGGAATCATGTTAGAACCTTCTTTCTTCAGTTTCATTTTAGATAGATTGCCCTCTAGTGTCTGACAGAGTTATCCTGAGCGATTCCTTCACCAACACCCTGGGAATTCCATTAGCCTCTCCTCTGTGTTAGATCCTACTTCTCTCTGTTTGCACGCTCATCTTTGTTTAAAACTCTTCTAGTGGCTTCCTAGAAAAGGCTGTGTGGGAGATAAATTTTAAATTCTAACCTGAGTAAGTCACCCAGCTTTTCTGTTGCTGATGACAGCCTGAGAGCATGGTAGGAAGGAAGCCATGAGTTACAAAAGCACCTAAGCTGTCTGGCCCATGAAGTAAGTTCTTCAGTGAGCAGTTATGCTTTCTGTTCTTCAACTGTAATATCCTTGGAAACATTGTTGAACGGCAGGGAAGGGTGGATGCTTACATGGATTTGGATATTTAGCTGGGGTCATGTGGGGACAAGTTTCTAAAAATCAGGAATGAGTGTTTACAGTTTTCCAGCATCTGTAGTCTCCTTGCTGTGTATTTTCCTCATCTTTGTTTATTGGCTATTTTAGGACCAAAAGAAGAAACAGTGAATGATTTCTGGAGGATGATCTGGGAACAAAACACAGCCACAATCGTAATGGTGACCAACCTGAAGGAGAGAAAGGAGGTGAGTGGAGAAAGTAGGTAGAAGGGCCCTGATACAGGCATGACCCAGCAGAAGGGCTGCTCTGCTGAGGTTTGGAGTTTGAGCCTGTCCACCCTTTTTTTTTTTTTAAAGATTTATTTATTTATACATACAGCTGGGGTACAGGCCAGAGGCGTGGAGAGGCGAGAGGCTTCACCAGAGACAGAGTGGGGAGCAGAATAGGCAGATCAGAAATACACTGCTGAGGGGAGCAGCGGGCAAGGCAGGAGAGGTCTGCCGCACCATGTGGGATTCTCCCCAGCTGGGCATCGAACTTGCATCACTGCTGCCGACAGCTCCACAGCCCAGCGCTTAACCGCTGCGCCACCAGGGAGGCCCCCTGTCCACCCTTTGTGACTGCTGTGCCAGCTGTTCATCCAGACAGAAACCAGGCCAGTGTGCCTACCAGACTTTGCTGTGACCCAGTTAATCTTGGGTGTGCTTAGGGCACAGCATTTTCCCTATATCTGATAGTGAAACAACATTGGTTCCAAAACAACATGGAAAAGACTTGGGTTTTTGTTTTCGTTTTTGTTTCAAGATTTATTTATTTATGCAAACAAGAGCCGGGGTGTAGGCCAGAGGTGTGGGGCAGTGAGAGGGTTCACCAGAGACAGAGTGGGGAGCAGCGGGCGAGGCAGGAGAAGTCTGCTGCGCCATGTGGGAAGCTCCCTGGCCGGGTATTGAACTCAAATTCATGCTGCAGTAGCTGCGGATAGCTTCATAGTGCTGAGACTTAACCTCCTGTGCCACCAGGGAGGCCCCAAGACTTGGGTCTTTAGCCATAGAAAAGCCACTAAGGGACTCTCCTCCCAGGACTTCTCTAGTCCCTCATTGCCTGGTTTCCTGTCCCCCCTCCTTTGTTGGCAGAGGGAGCTATATTAACTGAGACCCCCGAGGAGTACAAAGAAAGCTGAGACTCAGGCCTGACCTAGAACCAGTCCTCTGACTGGTCTTATTCTTTTTGTGGCTTACAAGTAACATGCCTGGTAACCCCATTACTTGGCCACAGCCAGCACCAGTCCTGTGCTAGGAGCGCAAGGTCTGAGATCAGAGGATGTGTGTGTGTTTCTTTCAGTGTAAATGTGCCCAGTATTGGCCAGACCAAGGCTGCTGGACCTATGGGAATATCCGTGTGTCAGTAGAGGATGTGACTGTCCTGGTGGACTACACAGTGCGCAAGTTCTGCATTCAGCAGGTACTGTCTCCCTCCCCCTTCTCAGTCCTCCTTCAGGATCAGCTAACCACTGATGGCAGAATTGACTGTAGCACCCCCTCTCTTACTCAGGGTGGTCAGGAATTGCTGTGTGTGTGGTATGTCTGGACTGAAACCAGAGACCTAAGCTCTCAGGGAACTTCTTTGTCAAAGCTAATGAAGTAGCATGTCAGTGATTGGGAGAAAAATACACATGAACCGGGTACTTGTCTCACCTCTCCTCCTCTGTTACTCCAAAGACTCCTAACAGCAAGGCAGTGGTGGGCTCTGCTCCCGGCCCTTCAGAGTGACCCTGGAGGCTTGAGCAGAGGTCACCTTCAGCCGAGGACCACATGGTACTATAAAAAGGAGACTTACCATAAGTCCTGCATCTTAGTTCTGACCTTAAACCATTTACTAGTTCTTGAACCTTGGCCAGGTCATTTAATTTCTGAATTTCACTGTCTACATCTCTAGGCTGAGAAGAATTATTAATAGCCCTACCTACCCCATGGGGTTCCTGGGAAGATTCTCTGTGGTTAAAACTTCCTTGGATACACTCTCATGTCCCCACTGTCTTTGAAAACTGCAGCTGACCCCGGCACGTAAGCCTCACCCACCCCTCCCTGATGCTACCCCACCCCAAGGTGACAAGGTCTCCTCACTTCACAGGTGGGCGACATGACCAACAGAAAACCACAACGCCTCATCACTCAGTTCCACTTCACCAGCTGGCCAGATTTTGGGGTGCCTTTCACCCCGATCGGCATGCTCAAGTTCCTCAAGAAGGTGAAAGCCTGTAACCCTCAGTATGCAGGGGCCATCGTGGTCCACTGCAGGTCAGTGTGGCCTGACCCTTGACTCCCCACTTACACCATATTCTGCTCCCATGGCCAGATCAGGGGAGAGAATAGGGGCCCTGACTAAGGAGATTGGCACAGAGCAGTTGAGTTATGGGGCCCCCAGGGAAGCAACCAGAGAAACTTCAAGTTTGGTGCTAGGTGGAGAGCCCTTGAGGAAAGAGGGAAGGGCAGGATTCTCCAGGATAGGGAGGGGGAATAGCCCGCCTTGGCGGTGAAGCCAAGAAACTGGATGGGGGGCTGCCTTGGATACAAGGAGCCTTCAGAACCTCTCCAGGTGTCCAGGTTCCCTGGCCTGGTGGCTGGAGGTAAAGGCATAGTGCACTGTTGTCTGGCAAGAGGCCCAGCCCTACCCTATTCAGAATGCAAAGCCTGGGGAAAGAGCCCCGGCCTGTGCTGCCCTCTCCCTGTCGGCTCCCACAAGGCGTGCGGGCCGTCCTGGTAACACTCCTGCTCTCTGGCTACAGTGCGGGGGTAGGGCGAACAGGTACCTTTGTCGTCATCGATGCCATGCTGGATATGATGCACACGGAGCGGAAAGTGGACGTGTATGGCTTTGTGAGCCGGATCCGGGCACAGCGCTGCCAGATGGTGCAAACAGACGTGAGTGACGTGTGGTTGAGGCGAGGTTGGGGTCATTCCAGAAAGAAAACATCTACCCACCTAATGACTTACTCAGCCTCCCAGGTTATTGTAAATAATCATCATACAGTGAGATGAAGGGCCCTTATAAATCATGTATTAAAGGAAATGTGAATCGCAGAGGAGGCTGTCCCTAGAGAAATCAGAAGGCAAGTGACACTTGCACTAGGATTTAAGGGTAAGAAACAGGTCCTGAGGGAAACAGGCATGGGGGCAACTGAGACAACCAGTACCCACAGAATTGGGACACAGTTCGGCAGTGTCTGGGAGCAGCATTGAGATGGCCTCTGGTTAGGGGGCACAGAGTTCAAAGGGCACAGCACGGGGAGGTAGGCTGGCACAGGTTTTGTGTGTCACCAGACTTTGACGGCCCCATTCAGACAACCAAATCTGTGCTCTTAGAATGAGCAGGAGTTCCAGACTTCTACTCCAGGGAGGGTTCCAGATTAGGACTCACCCTCCCCAGCTAAGCCCCCTCAGAGGGGCATGTGTGTTTCTAGTCCTGTCTCACTGAACTGGAAAGAGAGAAAATCACTTTTTCCCTGCTCAGGTCAAAGGCGAAATGGGGGTGGGAGGGAGTGACCTGGCCCCACAAAGACCACACTGTATATAATTGGAAACTTGGGGATTGTCTGAATTTCAGATGCAGTATGTCTTCATATACCAAGCCCTTCTGGAGCATTATCTCTATGGAGATACAGAACTGGAAGTGACCTCTCTAGAAACACATCTGCAGAAAATATACAACAAAATCCCAGGGACCAGCAACAATGGATTAGAGGAAGAATTTAAGGTGAGTGGGAACTGACTCACCTCTCTCAGACTGAGGGTCCTTTTTTATCTGGGTAATACAGGACACCTGACTCCTTGTAGAGTTACCAGCAAAGGGCGAGAATGCCCTTGTGAGCAGGTGGTGGTGAAGGAGGTAGGTCTCTGACCCTAGCTGGTATTCAGAGTTATTGCCAACCCATCTGCAATTAAAATCACTTGAGTTGTATTTGGGGGGAAATGGCAAAGGTTTTGTTATTTTTTTAGTTTCCCCCTCTCCCACTGCAGTTAGAATGTGTGGTGAAAGTACACTTTTTCTGTGCAGGCCAGAGAACAAGTGTTTCAGGCTTTATAGACCCTCCAGTCTCTGTTGTGACTAAATACTGCTGTCGTAGCACAAAAGTAGCTATCGACACTGTGTAAGCAAACAGGCATGACTGTTTCCATAAAACTTTGCGTACAGCCAGCAGGTCAGATTTGATCAGGTATTATAGATGGATGGTCCTTGCTATATTGCCATTAAACAGTGGTTCTCAGCACACCTAGGGAATTTGTCACACTCTCATCAGTGCTCAGAAACAAGCCATTCTGGGTTGGGTACAGGAGACCAGATTCCTTAAAGCCATCCCTGTTGAACTAATGTGCACATGAATTACCTCAGGATTCTATTACAGTGCAGATTCTGACTCACATCTTGAGTTGGGACCCAAGAGTCCGTACTTATAACAAGATGAGTCTGCTGCTGCTTCTGGTTTGTGGGCTCTACTGTGAGTGGCAAGGCTCAAGGACGACTCTCAGAATCAAGGAAAAGGAAGATGTACATTTGAATAGAGTCTGATACAGCCTCTGGGGGGCAGACTAGGCGGGGAGAGGGAAGCAGGCATTCTCCTGTGGGGCTAGGATTCTTTTCTGTGGTTCAAGTTCCAGTCCAAAGGGGGCCGTAGGAGCCTAGAAGGCAGTGTTTCCTGTTCTTTTGGCTTGTTCACCGAGCTTAAAGACAAAAACAGTATTCAAGCAGAGAACACATGGAAGTGAACGGGACTGGCGTGCAGGGCAGCATGCAACCAGGGTGACTGGCCTGGAGGTAGAGGTCCCCGACAGGCGTCATGCTGTCAAGTTCCATTACTAGGATCAGTAATATTTCCCCCTCCCCTTCCCAATTCAGAAATTAACATCAATCAAAATCCAGAATGACAAGATGCGGACTGGAAACCTCCCAGCCAATATGAAGAAGAACCGAGTTCTACAGATCATTCCATGTGAGAGCCATCTCCCACCCCAAAGCCATAGTGCCCCATTTCCCCTCTACCCCTTCCACTTCTCAGTATTAATGATCATTTTGGAAACAAGAATTGTAGCATTCCCTCTTGTTGAGATAAAAGTGTGAAGACAAAAGTTCTCCCTCCTGGCTAGTACTCACCATGTCCTTGCCCACCTGGGGTAGATTCTGCCCGGGGGCCCGGGGTGGTAAGGAAAGGTGGAAAGGGAGCTCTGCTGTCCTTGCAGATGAATTCAACAGAGTGATCATTCCAGTGAAGAGGGGTGAGGAGAACACGGACTACGTGAACGCTTCCTTCATTGATGTAAGTGGTGGCTGTGTCCCGTGAGCTCCCAGCACCCCGTGGGAATTCACCTGTGCCTGGCACTGCTGCCATCCCAGTGCCTGGGAAGATTGTGAGTCCATCATCAGATGCACAGTTAATACCCAACCCTGTGAACTGGTCAGGCCCCAGGGAACAGAAGGTGGTAGGAGACCAGGGGCGCACACCAATGTAACAGCTGCAGAGAAAAATTCACAACAGCAACCACAGCCAAAAGCTGAAAACACCTTTCATCTTTCTATCCCATTCTCTTTATCCTCACTTCAAATCCCCTCCCTACCCCTCTGTCTCACCATAGACACAGACCAGCTGGTCAGACAGAGTTTGGTCCTGGGCCAAAGGGGAGCTGTGCTTCCAAGCCACCCCCATCCCTCCCTAAGGGCCTGTCTTCTCCATTAGCACCCCTCTTCCTTCTCCCCCACTAAACCTCCTCACTCCTGCCATTGATCTGGCCTGTGTAGGGCTACCGGCAGAAGGATTCCTACATCGCCAGCCAGGGCCCTCTTCTCCACACCATTGAGGACTTCTGGAGAATGATCTGGGAGTGGAAATCCTGCTCTATTGTGATGCTAACAGAACTGGAGGAGAGAGGCCAGGTGGGTGCAGAAAGGCCCTGGGCTGTGGGAGAAAGGGGAGTTGAGGGTGGGGGCAGCTAGAAGGTATATTTTGGACTTTTTCCTTAACTTAAACCATCCGAAGCATTACTTCCAGGCAGTATTGCCCAGTCAGTTGGTGTCTGACAACCAGTAGCTTCTGCCATCTGCAGCCAGTGTGCAAGGTGCTGGTAACAAAAAGATGAAAAGCAGCAGCACCTCCTGCTCATGAGCGCGGGAGAAGCGTCGGTGCTCAACCGCTGCGGATTACAGAGCCAGAGGAAGGGGACGAGGGACCCTGGGTGGGGGTCCCATGACTCGGTGGGAGTGCGGTTGGGCTCAGGTTTTCTGGATTCGCAGTCCAATATATTTGTAAGAAGCTACAGAATTTGGAAATACCCCAAGGGGAAAAAAGAAAGGGAGGAAAAAAAGAACTGTAACAAATATATTCATTCCTTCCCTCCCTCTGCCCTACCACTGAGTGTTGGATATGACTGTGAGCCCGTGGTCAGAGCTCTTCGGAGCCTGTCGGTGTTGCAAATTAGGTTAATTATTTCCAATAATGGGATTAAGTTTTTAATTCCATTGGTGCCTGGTGAACACTGGGTTAATTGGAGCAATGTGACCCTCCAAGTTTTCCATACCTTGGGGATGACGTGTGTCAGGGTAAGCGGTGCTGAGAGGCAGCCTTCTCATCACGGGGCCGTTGTCCATGGGATAGCCCTGCCTCCGGCGCACGTAAGTGTTCTGAGCCACTCACCTCTCGCATTTGCCCATCCAGGAGAAGTGTGCCCAGTACTGGCCCTCAGACGGACTGGTGTCCTATGGAGACATCACAGTGGAGCTGAAGAAGGAGGAGGAATGTGAGAGCTACACTGTCAGGGACCTCCTGGTCGCCAACACCAGGGTAAGAGGTCTGGGGGGCGGGGGGGGGGGGCCTCACCCAGGGGGGCGGGGTTGCCCTGTCTCTCTAATCCCCCTTCTCCAAAGGAGAACAAGAGCCGGCAGATCCGGCAGTTCCACTTCCATGGCTGGCCTGAAGTGGGCATCCCCAGCGATGGAAAGGGCATGATCAGCATCATCGCGGCCGTGCAGAAGCAGCAGCAGCAGTCGGGGAACCACCCCATCACCGTGCACTGCAGGTACCTCCCCCCCAGCCCTCAGAGGGGGAGAGAGGGAAGGCGGGGGTAATGGTGAGCAAGTGTTAGTGGCGAGACGAGCCAGGCAGGAGCAGGAAGTGGGTGAGTACATGGCAGACAAGTTTGACAACCAGGATAGGGCCAGATAGGGTGAGGGGATCTTAGAGTGTGAAGTGCTCGGGAACCAATGAAGTTAATTGGACAGGAGACACTGACAGCGGAGGCCAGTTGGGCAGTGTGTCGGGGGGGCCTGTCCTCCGTAAGAAGCACAGGAAAAGAGAAAACAACAACTGCTTTGAAAATAGTTTGGAAAAAAGTGAATAAAACTAAGAACATAGTTGTGAAAGAGAAGTGAGGGTGTCTCCCAGGTGTGAGAGTTAGTTCCTGGTACTGTGATCACTGACAGGAGAAAGATGCCTGGTAAAGGGACTCATTTGGGGGGAAAAAAGTGAATTTTGCTTGAACATGTTTGAATTGCATTTTAGAAAAAGTTTTACCATGAGTTTGCACTGCTTTTATAATTAGGGGGGAAATCTCGCTTTCAAGAGAAGGCCATATTAAAAATTCCTATAAAATGAAAATATGTAAAGAATTTATCCATTAAATGTTCTTCAGGTAGCCAAAATGAAATAACTACAAGGGTTGACGTTTACAAAACTAGCCTGTTTCCGGAGTAGAGCTTCACACCTTGAGGAAGCGCTGCTTGTGGCAGTAAATGAGTGTAACCTAGACATTTATATTCAGTGAGCTGTGCTATGATCATTCTACGGAGCTGCAGAAAACTGATGAGAAACGTGTTTAGGTATCAGTGTGGAATAAGCCTCTAGATTGATTGGTGAGAAGAGCAGTGGGAGACAGGGAAAATAGGTATACATTTGTGTTGGTGTAAACAAATTATCTCTGGGTGGCATGCAAGGACCAAATGACATTGGTATTTTTCCAGAAAGGAAACGGAAGGGTAAAGAAACAGAGTAGGAAGACTTTTCACTGTTTTGGAAGAAAAAGTAGCAGAGGACATCAACTAAGAAAAGACGATAATCATGAAAAGATGCTAATCCTTAACTAGTGAGATAAACAGGAATGAAAACAGTGAAACGTGGCTTTTCTCCATGAGGTCAGCAAAACTGACGTGATTCCTTGGCCTACCAAGTCGGTGCCTCCTTGCCCGAACGCTGTCTCCCGAGCTGTTCCCTCTTGGTCATGCTCTCCTGGCAAACCCCATTGTTCTCCAGCTGCCCTGCACCCAAGTGTGGCTGAAGAAGAGCACCCTATTCCCAGGTTTCATTTTACATTTCTGACACTTGACCGGTGGTTGTCCCTTAGGACTTTTATAATTAGGGGGAAGTCTCTGCAGTCCTCATCGCCCATTCTTCTGGCCCAGGACAAGGCAGACTCTAGTGCCCGCTGCCAAGTCTCGCCTGCCCCCTGGTTCATGGGAGCCTGCAAGCTCAGCGCTTCCTTTACATTTTTTTTAAGTCAAAAGAATGTTTCCTGTTGTGAAAATGACATGAAATTCAAGTTTCAGTGTCTGTATAAAAGGTGCTTGGAATGGAGCTCCGCCGTGTGTCTGTGGTGGCTCGTGCTCCAGCAGCAGAGTTGCGAGCACGCGTGGTGCTCGCAGCACACAGGAAGTCACGGTCGTGCGCTGCTACTTCAGTTTTGTCTCTTTCCAATGAAACTTAAGGTAGCTATTTTGTCTGGTCCTTTATTAAAAAGCTTGCCAGCCTTGGTCCTAGATGATCATTTCACACCTCTCTCTTCTTCATATTTAAGAGCTGACCTTGTTTTCTATTTGACTAAGAAAAGACGCCATCAGAGAGCACTTCCACTTGCTCCCACCACTACAGCTGCAGCCCTCTGTTCGGTGGACGCATAGGCCGCCTCTCTGTAGCCAGCACGTCAGTCAGCTGTTGCTGTGTAATGTGACCATGGACTTAGAAGCCACATACCTCTCGCTTACTCTGTCAGGCATCTGAGCAGCCTCAGCCAGGTCCTGTGCTACAGGGTCTCGCAGGCGTGGTCAAGGTGTTGCCTCGGGCTGGGTCCCCATCTGATGCTCAAGCGGAAGGGGAATCTCTTCCAAATCTGAGTAATTGTTGGTAGCATTACCTGTTGGCTGCTGGACCAAGGGCCTCTGTTTCCTGAAGTTCCTTGCCATGAGGACCGTCCACACCAGCAAGAGTCTCCTTGCAAGACAAGCATTATCATCTCATGTACTAGATCACATACATGTAATTGTGTATGTCCCATCACCCTTGCAATGTTTTCTATTGGTTAGAAGCACCTCACAGGTCCCACCCACTCTCCAGGGGAGGGTATCACACAAGGGCAGGGATCTTGGGAGCCACACTACAGTGTGCTGCACCCCCCTTCCACTTGGATACCAATTCTATCACCCTTTTTATCTCATCAGGGGCCTGTCTTCACTGTCCTGCCTTGCCAGGTTGTCCCCTGGATAAGTACCTGGATAACTGCCATCTTTGTACAGACAGGATCGTTCCCCCATCTTAATATTAAGACACTCTTTCCCCTCTAGTTTTACCTATGTTTCTTTGTTAATAGTAAAGCCTCTTAAAAGATTTGTCCATTCCAGCTAACCCCACTCACCATTACAGCCGTGCTTGTCAGAGCCACTTGTAACCTCCACGTTTCTGAGCCCAGGGACACGCCTCAGCCTCATAATCCGTCAGCATTAGACTCACTCCTCTGTGGAATGTTGCAAAGCATGGCTTCTCTTCTGGTTTCTGTCCTCATTGGTTGGTCCTTCCCTATCTCCTTTGCTGACTCGTTCCCATCTGTGGTCAGGACTCAGTCCTCAGACCTCTGCTGACAGTCATTCCCCTCAGTGAACTCAACTGGCTTCCTGACTTTAATACCCGCTGCCAAATCTTTATCACCAGTGCACCCTCCCCCTAAGCTCCAATTTATATGCCCAGTTACATACTCAGAATTTGGCAATTTCACTCAAAAATGTTCAAATATGAACTTGTAATGTTTCTTCCCAACCCTGCCATTCCCAATCCTCTTCATTTACCCACTTAACTCTGTGAGACGCCTTCAAGCCATCCTGTTCTCTGCTCACAAATGCACTTTCTGCTGCTCTACAGGCAAAATCATTTCAGAATCAAGTGTTCCTCATTCCTTCCACCATGACCTCTGTCCAGGTCACCCTCCCTTCTCCCCACCAGCTGCACTAGCCTCCCTGGTTTCCCTACACCCACCATCCCCTGTGGTCAGTTCTCAACCCAGCAGCACAGGCGCTTCTCAGTCACACCACTTAGAATCCTGACAGCAGCTCCCAAGACCCCGCATGGCCTGAGGGCGCTGACCTCGCCCCCACCTTGCTGCCTTTCCGATGCAGCTACCTGCTTCAGCGCCCAGACGCTCCTGCCTTGTGCCTGAAATGCTCATTTCCCGACAGCACTGGGCCTTACCGTTACCTGCTTCGGGGGTCTCACCCATCAGAGAGCCTGCCCTGACACTGTTCACAGTTGCAGCTCTCACCACCCCTCCTGGAAGTTCTGGTCATCTTTTTCCTTTCTAACCTGCTGTCTTACTGTCCTGCCACACAGGAACTCAGTAAGTGTCTGGTAAGTGAATCAACTGGTGACGCTAAACAGAATGGATAGTGTGGTCCGAGTGTGGATTCCTGGAATTTAGGAAGAGAATAAGAGGCATGGAAAAAGAATTGGTGCACACACACACCGGGGCAGAGGATAGGGCTTGTCAGGGCAGGAAAGAGACGGTAGGGCTCTAACCTGAGCGAGCAGAGTCAGGGCAAGCCAGGCACGTTTGTAGGTTGAAGGCGAAGCCTCAGTGCTGGGGGATGAGTGTGAGGTTCTTCTCCACTGTCCCAAAGGTGAGTCCCTTGGCAGACAAAGCAGGTAATCAGGAAGGGCATTGGGTGCACTTATTGTGTGAGCTTTGGGCTTCTGTGGAGAGGAGCTGGTGGGCCTCCAGCCCCACCCCCACCCCCACCCAGCCACTGGGTGACAGCCCTTCTCTGCTTATTGCAGTCACTTGCCTCTTCATGACAGCAGGCTGCGGCAGGTGTGCTGAGCGTGTCTGCTTTGTTACAGCGCGGGAGCAGGACGGACGGGGACCTTCTGTGCCCTGAGCACAGTCCTGGAACGGGTGAAAGCAGAGGGGATTTTAGATGTCTTCCAGACTGTCAAGAGCCTGCGGCTGCAGAGGCCACACATGGTCCAGACACTGGTATGCTGCCCCAGTATTGTCTTTCCAGCCCTTCTTTGTCAAGGCCAGCTGGGGGGGAGGGGGCCTCTCCCAAGGGGCCATCTGGTTGTCAGAAGACTGTGGAACCAGACTCATGCTTCTCCCAGCTGCCCCAACCAGCAGCATCGGAAGGCAGGACACCCTGGGGGCATAGCTCCCATACCAGCAAGAGATGTGAGCGGCCCCACCGTAAAGGCTAGAAGGGGGTGCCCCAGAGGGCTCGTCTACTCTTCCCCATGAGTCCTGGGTAGGGAACTCAGGAGTGCCTCCCCTCTTGCTCAGACTCCCTGTCAGGAGATCCGACCCCAGTCCAAATGACTGGCAACCTGAGTCTGGGACAGAGACCCAAACGGCTCTTTAACCCTGTGAAGCTAGAGCTGTCTGAAGGGGGAAGTCAAGTGAATATTAAAAGGTTGGGGAGTTGATAAGGCTTTGAAAATTGAGGCATCTCCAGCCTGGTGGCCATGAGGAGGTGAGGGTCACACCACCAGCTGCCCAGTCTGCCAGCCCACTCACCTCTGACCTCTACGGCCTCGGACCATCATCCTCATGTCTAGTGGCCGCCCCCGTAGGAGACCAACGGCAGTCAGCCTGGGAAGGGAGAGCTGTCGCGGGCAGAGCAGGGATCGGGGAAGTCCAGAAACATTCATTTCCTCTGGTTTTTCATGTTTTCAAAACTAAGTCCTTTTGGAACTGCAGGCACATTGTGCTTTCCTGTAACCCTGGCTTTTTCCTCGCTTTCACTCTCCAGGAACAGTATGAGTTCTGCTACAAGGTGGTGCAGGAATATATTGATGCATTCTCAGATTATGCCAACTTCAAGTGAGAGGCGATAGGACCCCGTGGACAGGAGAATTGCCTTTAATATTTTGTAATATTCTGTTTTGTTAATATACCCAAAATTGTGTATATATCTTATAACTGTTTTAGAAATTGGTACATAGGCTTCTATTACCTATTAGGTGGAGATTTTATATGTAAATGTGTTAGTACTGATAGTCCTTTTTCCAATGTTTTATTGGGGAATTAAATAGTGTGATGTTTGGATTGATATCGTGAAATCCTCTGCCTGGAAACTGGGCTGTATTGTTCTTTGATTCATACATCTGTTCCTAAAGAAGAAACACAAAACCCATTCCAGGTAGTTTGTCATCAACTAAGTCTAAAAAAGCACAAAGTTCTCAGAGCGCTTGGCAAATCGGATGTCCCAGCACTCCCATTCAGACTCCTGTTCCCCTCCTGCTCTGTAAATAATCTCTCCCCTCTCCATCCCCCATACCCCAGTGGGGAGTAAAGGGACCGAGTGAGAGCGGTATCTGTGGCACCACACTAGGGATTATCAGGTAATAAAAGCTTTGACTCCCTGAGGAAACGTCTCTCCCTTTGTCTGGGCTGGGCAGCCATACCAGGGCTGGGCACTCCTGGCCCCACTGTTACTGTTCTGTCTGGATTAACGGCAGAAGACACCGTCCTCCCGACTCCTCTCCAGCAAGCACAGCCCTCGAGCTCTGCGCGTGTCACCTTTCGCACCCAAGCACACCTTCTGTCTAGTGGCCCCAGCCTCGCTCCCTGAGAAGGTTGCCAGGGTCACACTTCAGAGAACACTAACTGCAGAGGCACAGGGGAGGAGGCAGCGTTGAGACCAGTGACCTCTTCATTCCTGGTGCTTCACTAGAAAACTGTCTGGATTGTCCAGAATAAGTCTTTGTACCACAATTACGATGGTAAATAGCTTCCATTTCTTTTCCAGGACTTGTGTGTGGAAGTGCCTCCACAGGCCTGGGTGTTGGAGTCTGAGGTCCCAACTTGATTTCAAACCTGATGTTAGACAAAAGTGTCTAGCTCTCGTGTCTTAAGTGGGATGGATTTTAATTTATATCTCACGTAACAGTTCAGAGACACAGCATCCTCTCACCTCATAATTCCAGTGTCTGTGCTCATCGTCGTGGTTGAAGCCAGGCCGCTGTCTTTTCCCATGGAGAGCAAGCAGCTTCATTTCTAAGAACATGAAGCAAAAGTTGCATTTTTCATTTCCATTCACATCCCACTGACTAAAACCTAGTCATAGGCTATACCCAGCTACAAGGAATGCTGGGAAATGTAGTCTTCAGTTGGGGCCACAGCTGAGAGGGTGAGTCTGTCCACTGCCTCCCTGTGAGCCACTCATCCTGGGAGCAGGCGAGTAAACTGTCAGTGCAGCGCTGAGCGCATTGGGCCCTCCGGCCTTTATGAGAAGCAGGGGCAGGTCTGGGTGCCTTGGAAGCCCAGGATGAGAGTTGGCAGCCCCTGATCCATCAGGTCAGTGCTGCTCTCCCTCTTGGGGGAGGGGCTTGACCTGGACAGGGGCCCTGTGGGCTGGAAACATAGATGAGTGTAAAGGCAGGAAGGAGGATAGAGCCACGTTACAGAGGGCCTCAGTGTCTGGCAAACAAAAAGAGAGAGGGCTCAAAGATGGGAGCCAATTCCGCACCACATACTCAGAATGTCGGGTCGCACGGCACCATGACAAGGCCCCTGGAAGGTAGCAAGAGCTGAGTAAGCTATTCGAGCCTTCCCCTTTGCACTTGGCTTCTTGAGAAAGTCTGGACTCTTCATCTCCACACATTCCTCCCCCACGCTGGCCTTGGTGCAGAGCCCCAGGCATCCATGTCTGTCCTTAGCTGCCTCCCTGGTGGGCGTGGTTCCCTCTGACCTGCTTCCCTTGGCTGCTGCTCCTCGGTCCCTCCCTCAGCATTCTTGGGTCTCTGTCTGTCATGGATCCCCAGCGCCTGCCTGAGCCCCACGTCTGCACATCCTGCTTCCTGCGCCGTGACCCAGAGGCACCAGTCTCACACTCCCCACGCCCAGCGGTTCGTCCAGCCTCTTCCGAGCCCTCTGTCCCCACTGCAGCCTTCCAGCATTCTCGCTCCCCCTTCCACCTCCACTGTGCTCCAGCCCCACCACCCGCGGTCAGTCCTGTGCGGGCGCTTCTCCATTTCGGTCCTTACACGGACGCGCCCTCTGTCTGCGGCCTTGTTTCTCCCACTCGAGCTAACTCGTCTTCCTCCTGAGACCACCGGTAGGCAGTCAGCGGAGTTGCTCCTACAGAAACGGAGAACTCGGATCTCTAAGCCTGAGCGCTGTGAGCTGAGGACAGTGCTCCCAGGTGTGCCTTAGGGCTTAGGGTTACTTGGAGCCCAAGGGGAACAGCTTTCCACATTCTGCCCGAGGGCTGGGAGTGTACGGTCGGGGTATATAGGCTGGAAGGAGACAGCAAGCGCTGCTGAAAAGCTTAAGTATTTTGCCAAAGAGAAAGGGACCAGAGCTTCCTTAGGGAAACTAGTTCTGTTTTGGGTTCTACAGGAAAAACTACAAATTACAGGAGAAATAAAAGCACCCCATTCCTCTTTTAAAATGAACACCAGCGGCTTTGAATAAAACATTTTCTATTTCTAAATCAGAACTAAGCTAGTTTATTGAACATCATCAGTCTCACTAACCACAAAGCAATGTTCGAAAAATGACTAGGTTAACCACTGCATACAGGAACGGAAATCTGTATTTCCCAAATCCACTGAGCATACAATGCACACAGTCATTTCACGTCCCTGCTGTGTAAATCAACTGGGAAATCACACGTGCCCTCCTGCCTAGGCAGCCGAGTGCAGGTGCCCGTTAGACCACCCGTCCCCCACCTCTGCCACAGGATGTGATGCACCCGCTCTCCGGGTGCCGGCCACCACGATGCCAGGCCTGACCCCAGCCCTCGCATTCGCTGTCAACACAAATGCAGAGATTGGCTATTAACCCTGCAAACAGGCCTCTGCCCCCTGGAGACTGGTGGCTGGCGCCAGAAAACAGCTGACGCAGACTGAGAGGTGGAAACCTGTTTCTAGGGTCCCAGGGCAGCTGGCCCAGAATCCGCGCCTAGTCCTGGGTTGAGCACAGGATGGTGAGGGTTGGAAACCTGAGGGCAAGTTATAACCGTAGAGGTTGCACTGCCCCCACAGCTGGGCCCCCTCTCCTGGGCCTGCTTGGAGGGGAGGGACACCACATGTGACAGATTGGCCTGCCCACCCCTACCTTAAGTGACCCAGACTGCTGCCCAGGTGTGTGGTTAAGGGCCATCCCACCTAGCCCATCTTACAGGCATACAAGTCTTCAGGAGGATGGCCGTAACCTCCCCCAACCTCTCAGGCTGTGGGGCTCCCCACCCTTCCACTGAGGCCTGAGCTGAATGGGACTCAGGGTCCACACACCTTGCCCCTATTCTGGACCCCAAATTCCCATTTAGCTCCTGGAGGGCTGTGAGGGCTTTCTCCGCCTCAGGGCAGGAGCTTGAGAAAGCAGCCTAAGAAGTGGGGAGATGAGGCTTCAGGCAGGACCAGGCTGGAGCAGGAATCCTGTGACTTGTCACTGGGAAGGTGAGGGAAGGGAGCATCTGTCTGGTGACCCCAGGGCCAGTGGCTGAACACACACTGGAAGGGAAGGGGGTTGGACGGCCAGGAGCAGGGGGTGGAGCTGCCTGATCAATAAATCCCAAGCTCTGTGTTTGGGGTCCTGCCGCCACCTGGAGGAGCCACCTCATCCACAGCTCTCCCCTGGTAAGTGAGCAGGCTGCTCCCCCAGAGCTGGACTCCTGCATGGGGCTCCCTCCTGGGTGCACAGCTCACCACTCCTCTTCCCCTATCCAGTCCCCCGCCACCTGAGCCAGGTCCAACAGTCTCTCTTCCTGGGCCTGCTGCCCCTAGCAGGGAGGGCAAGGGGTTGAAGCACTGGCAACATGCCCGTCCCACAGCCCCCTGGAGTGCTGTCCACTGTCCACGGACCAGCTCTGCCATGGCCAGCTCCCAGCTAGGCCTGCTGCTGCTGCTGCTGCTGCTGCTGACCACCCACCCTGGATCCTTGAGGGCTCAGCACTGGTCCCACGGATGGTACCCTGGAGGAAAGCGAGCCTCCAGCTCATCCCAGGACCCTCAGCGTGCCCCTAGGCTGCCAGGTGGGTGATGGGTCTCCCTAGCCTGAGTTTGGGAGGAAGAAAGTGCTGGCTGAGGCTCCTTTACCTACCTGGAGCCCGGGGTGGGGGTAGGGAGGGTAGACTATCCTCAGCTCCCTTCTGAGGAAGGGCCCTGGGCTGCAGCAGGCAGGCCTGGCCAGATTACCCACGGCCTCCCAAGCAATGCCCTGCCCATCCCTGAGAACACTGTGCCCTGGAAAGGCAGGGCCGTGGCCCAGTGGCCCCTCCGCGGGAAGCAGCACCTCGTGCAGACTGTGCTGGTAAGTAGGGTGAGAGGCCACTTCTCTGCAGGGTGCGAGGTTTTGGGGAAATAAGACGCCCCTGCCACAGCATCCTATCTGCTATCTTTCCCTTTTCCGGAATTCTAGACAGTTTACAAGATACTCATGTTAAAGTAAAAGATTAGAAGCCCCTAGTGGAGCAGGATATAACTGTACTAAAAACCTCATTAATTCAACACTGGCAGCGGTGGGGCCCCCCAGACGTCTTTCTGGACAGTCAAGGAAGTCAGTGTGGGCAGGCACCCGTGGGCGGTCGCTGCCCTGTGCATTAGGAATGCCTGAGTGATTGCAGAACTCCCCAAAGCCAAAGCGGAAGCCAAGTGTGGGGAGACAGCCTATTGCTAATTTTCAAAATGTGTTTTAAAGTCCATCAGGGGAGCACTGTAACTAAAGGAAAAAATAGCAACTTCCTATAAGGCAAAACCTTACCACCCGATTTAAGCTGATGGGAACTCAGGTTTTCACAGCTCAAGCTTGTTTAGGGAGGTAACGCCCCCTGCACAGGAACTGGGGAGCCCCCAGCCTGGGTGCTCTAGGAGACCGGGATTAACGCATGCTGGAATGACCGTGCCCTTCTCCCTCCGCAGACCTGACTCCAAGCGCCACGCCCCGCCACCTTCCAATAAAGACGTGAGGTCCCCGAAACTGTTACTTGAGTTCTGTCCTTTTTCCTTTCCCTCTCGCCCTCTCCCCGGCCCTCTCCGGCATGGGCTCTAAAGGGATGCAGACCCGGCCCGCTGGCCGGAGGGGTTTGGGAGGGACCAACCAGGGGGCGGGGCCGCAAACTACGCTTCCCGTGGTGCCTCGCAGCCGCTTCCGGAACCCGGGGCAGCCCTGCAGCCGGGCGGGCACTGGACGCCCTCCGCCATGCTGCGCGTCCTGAGCTGCCTGGGTGCGCGGCCCCAGTGCCGGCCCTCTGCCCCGCTGCTGTTGCCAGCGCGCGGCCGCAAGACCCGCCATGACCCGCCAGCCAAGTCCAAGGTCGGGCGCGTGGCGAAGCTGCCTGATGTGGATCCTGCGGAGTTCTTCGTGGTAACAGAGCGTTACCGGGAGTATCGCCAGACCGTGCGCGCCCTAAGGTGTGTGCGAAGGACGGGAGGGCGGTCAGCAGCACCGCAGTGGGGTGGAGACGGTTGCCAGGGCGGGCGGGCGCGCGAAGAAGATGCCAACTTTGGTCGCGTCTGCACCCAGGATGGAATTTAGTTCCGAGGTGCGGAGGAAGATGCACGAGGCCCGGGTCGGGGTCCTGGCAGAACGCAAAGCCCTGGAGGACGCAACTGAGCACAGCGAGCTGATGGCCTGGAACCAGGCGGAGAACCGGCGACTGCACGAGCTGCGGTGAGAGGAGGGGCGGGACTGTGCCGCCTGACCCGCGACAGAGAGACCCGGCCGCACTCAGTCTCGGCTCTCACCCCTTGCAGGATAACCCGGCTGCGGCGGGAGGCGCGGGAGCAGGAGCAGCGGCTAGCGGAGGAGCAGGCCCGGCGGGACCAAGAGGCGCAGGCCTGGGCGCAGCTCAAGGAGCAAGAAGTGCTGCAGCTGCAGGTGGGCTGCGTCTCCGGGGTGTGGGGCTGGAGGCTGGGAACTTGGGGGCCCAGGGAGCGAGCATGAGCAGACTTGAGTTTTTCAAGAGTAGGTTAGGATTTGGGAGAGAAGGATCATAGGGAGCACAACTGATGGTGCAAGTGACCCCGAGGCTGTCAGGTGGTAAACTGGTCTCTGTGGGAGCGACCCCCGTGTTCCACAAGGAGTTTGGATTTTGGTTTATTCAAGGATTAAACCTGGGCTAAAATGCCAAGTTCAGTGAGAGTGGATGAGGTTCAGTCAAAGTAACAGAAGAAGGGGGAGTTTGACAGGGACTAAGTTCCACCTAGTGAGGCACCACAGTGCCTCGGCTGGTGTGCCTGGGTGCTGGCTGAGGTGCCCAGCCTAAGGAAGGGATGAGGCAAGGCGCCTGACGTTAATCCACGGGAAGGTCTGCGGGGCAAACAGGACCTGGGCGCCAGGCAGCCTTCCCCAGGGAAAGCTAGAGCCTCTCCCTCAGTGGGCTGGCCTCAGAAGGCCATTTGGATGTGCGAGCAGGCAGCACGTGCTGAGGGCTCCTCTTGAGCCGGCCTTCTTTCTCCCAATAGGAGGAGGCGAAAAACTTCATCACCCGAGAGAACCTGGAGGCAAAGGTGCAAGAAGCATTGGACTCCCCAAAGAGCTACAACTGGGCGGTCACCAGAGAAGGGCAGGTGGTCAGGCCACAGCACAAGGGTTCCTAGGGACCCAGTAAGGAGAACGCCTGCTCAGGGACCATGTGTGTATGGGGCTAGGGGGGTGGAGCCTAATCTGGAATAAAATAGTTGATATTGCTAATGAAGAAAACTCAGCCTATTCCAGTACGGCTCTTAAAACTTCTGTCCTCTGCACTCACCACTTGGTGGGAAATATCCCACACATGGTACCCTGTTCTGCCCAGTGTACAGCTTTCAACACAACACCAGACCCTAGAGTTTCCATCACACAGAGAAGCAGACAAGGCCATCGCCATGGCTAGGTCATTTCCTGTGGAGCTGTCGGCAGCAGCGATGCGAGTTCAACGCCCAGCCGGGGAGAGTCCCACATGGTGCTGCAGACCTCTCCTGCCTCGCCTGCTGCTCCCCTCAGCAGTGTATTTCTGATCTGCCTGTTCTGCTCCCCACTCTGTCTCTGGCGAACCCTCTCACCACCCCACACCTCTGGCCTGTACCCCAGCTTGTATGTATAAATAAATAAATAGTCTTTAATAAAAAAATAAAATAAAAAATAAAGCTGATTCTATTTTAAAAAAAAAATTTATAGTCCATGGGCCAAATCTGGCTTGCTGCCTGTTTTTATAAATAAAGTTTTATTGCAGCACTGCCATACCTACTTGCTGACTATTTTCACGCTACAGTGGCAGAGATGAGTCGTTGCAATGGAGACCATCTGTTTTGCAAAACAAAATATCTGTTAGGGACCTCCCTGGTGGCACAAGGGGTTAAGTCTCAGTACTATGAAGCTGTCACAGCCACTGCAGCATGAATTCAATCCCGGCCAGGGAGCTTCCCACATGGCTCAGCAGACTTCTCCTGCCTCGCCCGCCGCTCCCCTCAGCAGTATATTTCAGTCAATCTGCCTGTTCTGCTCCCTACTCTGTCTCTGGTGAATCCTCTCACCTCCCCACACCTCTGGCCTACACCCCAGCTTGTATGCATAAATAAATCTTTTTTTAAAATATCTCTGGCACAGAAGACCTCTCCTGCCTCTCCTGCTGCTCCCCTCAGCAGTGTACTTCAGTAGATCCACCTATTCTGCTCCCCACTCTGTCTCTGATGAATCCTCTCACTGCTTCACACCTCTGGCTTGCACCCAAGTTCTTTTTTTAAAAAAAAAACTTTTTTTTTTAAGATTGATTTATTTATGCATGCAAGAACTAGGGTGCAGGCCAGAGGCGGGGGGGTTGAGAGGATTCATCAGAGACAGAGTGGGGAGCAGAACAGGCGGATTCACTGAAGCACACTGCTGAGAGGAGCAGTGAGCAAGGCAGGAGAGGTCTGCTGCGCCATGTGGGAAGCTCCCTGACCGGGTATCGAACTCATGCTGCAGTGGCTGCGGATAGCTTCAGAGTGCTGCGACTTAACCCATTGCACCACCACCAAGGAGGCCCACACCCTCCTTGGTTTTTGTGTGCATGAATAAATCTTTTTTAAAAAAAAATCGCCAAGAGGTGGAGATGTTCACCTGATGGCCCACTCACTGCTTCAGCCCAGAGATTTATGAAAAAATTAAATTACTGTGAGAGGCTACGTGACTCATGGTTATATTCCTAGTGCCATCTGCCCGTGTCGAACCCCAGCCCCCCTCTTAGTACCTGGGAGGCCTTGAAACATGTGTTAGTCTCCGTGGCTATCTCAAAAGTAAAACAGGGACAATACTGGTGTCCACCGTGGTGATGAAATGAGACATTCATGTAAAACCAAGTTCAGCACCTGGGACACAGAAGTTGCTTAAAACATGTTCCCTGCCATTATTGTTTTTAATTAAATAAAAAATATCTTAAGGGCCTCCCTGGTGGTGCAAGGGGTTAAGTCGCAGCACTATGAAGCCATCCAGAGCCACAGCAGCACGAGTTAGATCCCCAGCCAGGGAGCTTCCCACATGGCGCAGCAGACCTCTCCTGCCTTGCCCACTGCTCCCCTCGGCAGTGTGCTTCAGTGAATCCACCTGTTCTGCCTCCCACCCTGTCTCTGGTGAATCTTCTCACCCTCCACACCTCTGGCCTACACCCCAGCTTGTATGCATAAATAAATCTTTAAAAATATGTATCTTAAAACTCCTATACGGACCAAGAATTACCTGCCAAATTCCAAAGGAAAGGCTGGCTGGAGACCTGGGGCTACCCTGCAGCTCCCCTGATCTCCAGCAGAGGGCAGTCTCACCAAGACTGGGACAGAGCCCTCAAAAATGTAAAAGGTGAGACTGGGAAAATTGACATTTTAAAAAGAAATGAAAGGAAAAGGAATGACATAGGGACCTAGGTAACAGCTGTTATCTATCTCAATCTCCCCAAAAACTACACTGCCTCAAATCAATAGCTGTCTGGGCATTTGCAGTCTATGTCTCTCATTTTTCAAAATAAGTTACAAATACACTTAAAGGTCTCTAACTAAATACATATCTTTTCAGGACAAGGTCATTCTCCCACATAACCAGAATGCCATTATCTACCCAAGAAATCAAGCCCAATTCTCACTGCTCCTGCAAGCCCCAACACCACGATTCTGTTTTCTGTCTCTATGACATTGGCTGTTCTAGACACCATGTCAGTGGAATCACATAGTATTTGTCTTTTTGTGATTGGCTTGTCCCTTGAGCCTCATGTCTTCAAAGTCCATCCATGCTGTAACTTGAGTCAGTATCAGAATCTTCTTCCTTGTTAAGGCTGTAAGGGAACGAGGGCGCGATAGTGCGGGGTTCAGCGTAGATCCCAGTTCACCACAAATGGAGTGTTTTTGACCAGATAGAACAAGCGGGACCTTGATGGTTTCCTGGTTATCTCAGTCCTGGGAGAGCCACGCAAAACTCCCTGTGGGTCAGCTGTTTATTATAATGCACAGCGTGTACACTGAGCAGAGGACTCCCGGCCAAAACAGAAAATGGACACCTACAAATCCATTCAGAAAGACAAGTGAACCAGAGAAAACCACAAGAGAAGCTATGCAATTGTCCAATAAAACTGGAAGGGTGTTTAGCCACTTGTTACTGGGGAAATTTAAATTAAAACCATAATGAGATAGACACCCGCTCGAATACTAAAATTTAAAAGGATGGCTTTACCAGGTGACTGGAGCAACGGGAACCTCCGTACATGCTGGAGGATGTGAATCGGTGCAACTCCTTGGAAACTGACAGTACTGGTAACCGGAACCTACACATACCACATGACCCAGTAATTCCACCCGGGAAGTCCACACATACCCATACATCCAATGTCCAGAGACATTATAAAGTGGCACTATTCGTAACAGTCCCAAACAGAAACAAGCCAGATGTCCATTAACAATCAAATGGAAGAAATAACTTTAGGCACTGGAATATCAGGAAGCAATGAAAATCAACTACCGCTCCACAAGAAAACATCACTTTTGCAACAGACAGGTGACTAGTGGTTTGGCTGCATAAGGGACTTGGGACTTAGGAAGAATAGGATGGCAGCTCAGGCCTTCCCACTGCTCAGGCTAAAGCCTCAGAGTCGTTTTGATTCCTCATTTCCTCTCACCCGTATCCAACCATGAGCAAACCGTTCTTAACACTTTTTGCTCCACTCACATATTCACATGTTCATCTAGTCTCCGGTTTTTCACACCACGGTGGATTTATTTGGAACTATTAGGAGCTATTTCTTTGATCGTACTCAGTCTAGAAGCTTTAATCTCTATGCATTTAAAATTTCATTAAAATATATCCAGTAGTTCAGGAGCTGTGTGTGTTTTACTGAATGCTTATACCATTCATGTGGTGGCACAGAAAATAGCTGGCACAAGACATGTTAAGTCAGATCCTTTCTCCCACCTTGGCCCATCTCCCGCAGTGGGCGCTGCAGAGGCCTCCTCTCGCCCTCTGCCACTATCTAGTAACATATAAACCTAATAACGTTCCCCCTCTGCTCAAAACCCTCGTTGGTTCCTACATTTCAATTGACCCTCTGTGACCCCATCCCACAGAGCCGTTCTGACCCCAGGACTGCAGTCACTTCCCCAGCCCCAGTGGCTTCACTGTTGTTCCCTGCACATGCTGGACAGTCCTGCCTCGGGACCCTTGCACTTGCTATTTTCTCTGCCTAGGATATTCCTCTCCCTGGGAGGCAGAATCTAAGAAGTCCCCTGTGACTACCCTCCCCTGCATCCACACCTTTGTGTCATCTCCTGTTGTGCATGGGGAGGATCTAGAACTTTCTTCTAACCATTAGAAGAATATGGCAGAAGAGATGGGCTGCCACTCCCATGATTGTATTACCTTGCAAGGTAAAGGAATTTTGCAGAGGTAATGAATACCCAACTATCCAAATAAATCAGTATGACTTTGAGTTAAAAGGATGGTGATCCTCGTGGGCCTAGCCCATGTGGGCCTAGCTCACCTCCTAGGTGAGCCCTTTGTAAAAGGCTTTGAGAGACTTGAAGGTGTCTGTTGCTGGTCTTTTTTTTTTTTTTTTTTAAGATTTATGTATTTGGGGCCTCCCCGGTAGCTCAGCGGTTAAGAGCTGCGCTGTGGAGCTGTCGGCAGCGGCGACGTGAGTTCGACGCCCGGCCGGGGAGAATCCCACATGGCACAGCAGATCTCTCCTGCCTTGCCCGCTGCTCCCCTCAGCAGTGTATTTCTGATCTGCCTGTTCTGCTCCCTGCTCTGGCTCTGGTGAACCCTCTCGCCGCCCCATGCCTCTGGCCTGTACCCCAGCTTGTATGTATAAATAAAAAATAAATCTTTAAAAAAAAAAAAAGATTTATGTATTTATGGGCCTCCCTGGTGGCACAGTGGTTGAGCACTGCGCTGTGGAGCTGTTGGCAGGTCGTGATGCGGGTTCAATGCCCGGCCGGGGAGAATCCCACATGGTGCGGCAGACCTCTCCTGCCTCGCCCGCTGCTCCCCTCAGCAGTGTATTTCTGATCTGCCTGTTCTGATCCCAGCTCTGTCTTTGGTGAACCCTCTCGCCGCCCCACGCCTCTGGCCTATACCCCAGCTTGTATGCATAAATACATAAATCTTTAAAAAAAAAAAAAGATTTATGTATTTATGCATACAAGCTGGGGTGTAGGCCAGAGGTTGGGGTGGTGAGAAGATTCACCAGAGAGTGGGGAGCAGAACGGGCAGATCTACTGAAATACACTGCTGAGGGGAGAAGGGGGCAAGACAGGAGATGTCGGCTGCACCATGTGGGAAGCTACCTGGCCAGTATCGAACTCGTGCTGCAGTGGCTGCAGATAGCTGCTGCGACTTAACCCTTGCGCTAGCAGGGAGGCCCTCTGTTGCTGGTCTTGAAGAAACAAGCCACATCAAGTTCTACAGCTGCAAGGAACTGACGTCTGCCCAGTCTCCTGGGCACTGAAAGGGAGTGTGGCCTTATTGGCACCTGGACTGCAGCACATGGACACGGACACACACGGACGGACGGACGGACACACACACACACACACACACACACACACACACACACACACACACAGAGCCAAGATCTCTGCTGAAACCTGCCCAGACTCCTGACCCACAGAAGCTGAGGGATAAGCTACTAAATATTGGTGATCTGTTAGGTAACAATAGAAAACGAGTCCCTGTCAGATATCCACATGGCTTTTTCCTCACCCTCCAAGTGGCAGAGGTCATCTCCACAAAGAAGCCTCCACTAAACACCCTAAAGAAAAGTGCAACGGCCCCCCCCTTTTCCTCCATAGCACTTGCTGCCTCCTAACCGACTGAAATGTGTTGCTGAGCTGTCCCTCCACTAGAATATGAGCCCCTGAAGGCCAGGGCTTTTGTCTGTTTGGTTCAGGAAGTTTCCAAGCATCCATACTGAGGCCGGTGCATCCTCAGCTGAGGAGTTGACGGGCAGATGGAGGCCTGCCGACCCGTGGCGCCGCTGTGCTAAAGAGATGTATGGGCACGTGCTGACCTGGCTGAGGTCACTGTGTCCACAGCACAGGCCGCTGGGGTCAAGCCCTTGGTCGTCTAGCCCAGCAGCGCCAATGAGCTGATTTGGATGAGAAACAAGACCAGCCGCCGACGCGTGATGCAGGTCAGCCGCTGAAGGGCAGCTCACACAGTGACTCGGGCAGCAAGGCCCTGCAACCCGCGCAGCCCAGCAGCCTCCTCAAGGAGGGTGAGCAAGAGTGCAGGAGAGAGGTGCGGGCCCTCCCAGCCCCCTCACTCCAGGGGGGACACTGAGGAACTGACCCAGCAGGGTCTGCTCTGACATTGGCCTCATTCCTTTCATGCTAATCCAAGTTAGGGTCCCCAGGCTGTCCATCCCTGAAGACCCTTGGGACCCACACCAGTGAGGAGGGGGCAGAGGGAAGACTTCCATGCAGGCCTCAGTGGACCCCACAGGGCTGTCCAAAGCTAAAATTGTCCTTCAGAGTCGTCCAGCGTTGGACGAAAATGGACAGGTCATAGACAAGCTGGGAAGGGAGTGATGTTGGGCAGGGGGGTCTCAGCCCCTGAGAAGGACCCTAATCGGGCCCTGTGCTGACCACACCCCCAGCAGCGGTGCAAGAAGCCCCCTCTGGAAGAGAGACCCACTCTGAGCAGCTCCTGACCAGCACTCCTTTCACCGGGGCAACCTCTTATTTTTAATTATTTTCATTTTGAGATATATTAAAAGTACCCCCCAAAACTCCATTCTTTTTCAAGGCAAAGGACATGGATTACAAAGAAATTAATTAGCTTTCTCTTCAGGAGTCAAAATGTAAGAACAGGGCCTCCCTGGTGGCACAGGGTTTAAGTCGGCGCAGCACTATGAAGCTGTCCAGAGCCACTGCAGCACGAGTTTGATCCCGGGCCAGGGAGCTTCCCACATGGCGCAGCAGACCTCTCCTGCCTCGCCCGCTGCTCCCCTCAGCAGTGTACTTCAGTCCATCTGCCTGCTCTGCTCCCCACTGTCTCTGGTGAATCCTCTTGCCATCCCACACCTCTGGCCTACACCCCAGCTCTTATATGCATAAATAAATAAATCTTTTTAAAAATGTTAGAACAAAGTCATGATAGGGTCACAAACATCCTTCTTTACCCAGAGCACTGATGACAAGACCTCGACTCAGGGCCAGCACCACCGCCATTCCCTAGTGATGTGAGTCCGTAATGGTATTTAGGGACACCTGTGGGAGTCTAACCTGAGGACAGCTGCCATTTCCATTCGTGACAAAGCCTTAAATATTGCTAATTCCACAGGGTTTGTTGCCTACCTCACAGTTGGAATAAATGCTAAAATTCAGTTAGAAGTTAGAGAAAAGATCTTTTCCTATCCAAGTTCTCAATTCAGGGAAGGAGATGTTGGTGTGGAGTGGAGGGAGGGCTCCAGGAAACTGGGGTTCAGGAAAAGGACACTTTCTTAACAGAGGGGATGAGGGTGCATGGGTAGCAGACCAAGAAGGTAGAATGGGTTTTCTCCAGGAGCCTCTTAGGGCCTAGAGGGTCCCCTGCCTGACCCTGCCACCCCCACTCCCAGATGGTGCTACTGCCACACCCCCACACTCCCCTCTTCCACCCTAGGGGCACAGGTCACCCCACAGGCTCTCCTCGCCTGCATGAATATCTGCTCACTCTCTGGCTCAGTCCATTAGCCAAGTGGTGACCTTGACCCGAGCCCGCCCCTGCAAATGAGGGGGCGCACAGGGCACGCCCCGCCTGACCACAGTGACCCTCCGTGACCAGTCATGAGGCCGCGCTCTTAGGCAGTCTCCACCCCTCGGCTCTGGGCATAAAAAGGCTGCGTGCCGGACACCCCCAGACACGGTCGTCCTGGACTCAGCCACCCGCACCATGGCCGGCCCCAGCCTCGCCTGCTGCCTGCTCGGCCTCCTGGCGCTCACCTCCGCCTGCTACATCCAGAACTGCCCCCTGGGCGGCAAGAGGGCCGCACTGGACCTCGACGTGCGCAAGGTGAGCCCGCTGCGCTGCCCTCGTGCGGGCTGTGGGTGCTGGGGGACCCCAGTCGCAGGGCCGCCCCTTCCGCGCGCTCACCCCGCGGCGCCCCATTGCAGCCTGGGAACCACGGTGTTCGGTGGGTTTTGACGCTCGCCCTTTGACGGCTTTGGGGGCCAAAGCTGAGCCCCAGTGACCCAGAAGCTCCGGTGCTCCTCTGCCCTCCCGCAGCCAGGAGGGACCCCCGACCCCCCAACCTCCGCCCCAGCCTCCCTGCCTGGCTCACCCACCCGCCTCGCAGCCCCCCAGCACCCCCTGCCCGCGCCCTCCCCTCCCCTGCGCCCGCTCACCCCTGCGTCCCGCCAGTGCCTACCTTGCGGCCCCGGAGGCAAAGGCCGCTGCTTCGGGCCCAGCATCTGCTGCGGGGACGAGCTGGGCTGCTTCGTGGGCACCGCCGAGGCGCTGCGCTGCCAGGAGGAGAACTACCTGCCGTCGCCCTGCCAGTCGGGCCAGAAGCCCTGCGGGAGCGGGGGCCGCTGCGCCGCCGCCGGCATCTGCTGCAGCCCGGGTGAGCCTCGGCCGGGTCGGCGGGGAAGCGACGGGGCGGCGGGGAGGCGGGGAGACCCGAGCCGGGCAGCCCCCTTGACCCAGAGTCTCTCCTTCCAGACGGCTGCCGCGTGGATGCCGCCTGCGACCCGGAGGCCGCTTTCTCCCAGCGCTGAGCCAGAGCGCCCCAGACCTTGGGGCGCACCCTTCGCGCCCTCCGCAGCCACCCCCAGAAACAATGAACACAAAATAAAGCAGAATTGTTTGCCCTCCAGCTCGCGTCTGGGTGTGAGAAGTGGGGTGGGCGGGTCTTGGGAAAGCAGAAGATCGCGCCCAGGTGGGCTTGCCGCGAGGCCCCAGCTCCTGGCAATTTGGAGCAGGCTCTGGCAATAATGCGAGGAGAGGCTGGGCCTGGGGCCCAGGAGGGCAGCGCTTGGTTCCGGGGCTGGGCAAGAAGGAAGGGGGTTACAAATAGGGCCGACAAGGGATAGAAACAGCCTCCAGCTTCACCCCACAACCTAGCTGTGGGGTCACAGCAGACTGGGCTTAAAGGAACTTTCAAAGGTCAATAAACAACGGGTGGGGTTCTCCAGACCCGAACCAGAGGGAGGGGTGGTTAGTGGGGGGAGGGACTTCCTGAGCTCGGAAGGAGGCACACCTGGGGTCTGGTGTGGAGGCGGAGTTGGGCCAAGGCGCTGAATGGTCTCCCTGTTTCCCAGGAACTGGGCTCTCAGGCCACAGGAGGCCACTGGTGCTCAAAAGAGGTGGCCAGGCCTGGGAAATCGGGACCTGTCACCTTGAGGACCTCGCAACTTGCATCCCTCGCCATTGCCAGTTGTTGGGTCAAGGGGGTCCTGGGCGAACCCAGCAGGTCTGCTCCTGCCTGAAGAGTGAGCAGATGTGAGGGGACCTGGGTCCTTGAGGGGCTCCTGAGAGCCCACAGCCACAGAAGAGACCCCCAAAATGCACAGCCTTCCAAAAAAGAGCACCCCTCAATTGAGGCTTCTCACCTATGCCTGGATGAGTCTTTTGAGAATCAGTAAAAGCCAGATTTCCCTCCCCCAGAATATGCCCCTCACCGAGGGCCCACACCCTGGGGCAGGCCGGCAGGAGCCGGGCTCACACTCACTCCCCACGGACACAGAGGCAGGTCCTCTGTCAGGGCGTTTAAAATGTCCTTTCAGTGGCCTTCCCACACACCGAAGGACTGAGCGCGCCATCCCCTACCCTATGCGGCCTCACAGAGTAGAGAAAGGAAATAAATACTAAAGAGGACTATACAATTTTCTTCATATAAATTATAAAAACTGGCAAAACTAAGCTAGTTGCTAGAGGTCTTGGGTGGGGGAGTGGCTGGAAGTGGTGAAGGGGGTTTCTGGGGTGTTGGTCATTTCAGCTTCTTGGTCTGGAAGTTGATGAAACAGGCTTTGGTAAAATAAAATTTTATAAAAATTCAACTTCATACATGTGAGTTGTTCACTTTTCTGTATGCATATACTGGAATAAACTTTTTTTTAAATGAAAGACCTTTATTACTAAGAGGTAGCGTGGGATTAGTCTCCCGGAAAAGGGCCAGATAGCTTTTATCCCAAATGTCCAGGTAGGTCTTTTCAAACAGGTGTCACATATTAGTATGAAATTAAGACAAATGAAAAGGGCCTCAGAGCAACTGTTATGGTGATATGAAGAATGCAGATTGTTTTCAGTTGAGAGCAATGAAGGCCCTGGAAGCTGAAGAGAAACTCTTCTTGCCCTTCCCCTAATCAGAGACCATCATTCCTTAAGTCTTTGGCCTTTTCTAATTAAAGAAATGACCCCTGGGGCCTCCCCTGGTGGCTCAAGGGATTAAGTCTCAGCATTACGAAGGTATAGGCAGCCACTGCAGCACGAATTGGATCTAGACCAGGGAGCTTCCCACATGGCGCAGCAGACCTCTCCTACTCGCCCACTCCTCCCCTCAGCAGTGTATTTCAGTAGCTCTGCCTGTTCTGTTGCCCATGTCTCTGGTGAATCCTCTCACGACCCCACACCTCTGGCCTACACCCCAGCTCTTGTATGCATAAATAAATAAATCTTAAATAAAGAAAGAAGTGACCCCTATCACGTAGAAAAATACACGTAGAAAAATACGTAGAAAAAAAATGATTTTCAGAGTCAACATTGTGCAGATTATGTCCTCTGACCTTAATGCATATAGGGCATCATATAGGTGTCAGTTTATCCGTGAATATGTGCTCTCTGAGAACCCCATCTTTTACCCTTAAATAAACATGAAGTCAGCCCCCCCATATCTTATAAACCCCCTCCTCTTGGTTTGATGGCCAGGAGGACATAACACAGGACATAAACCCTTGGTGTGCCCCATCTACTTTAGAATTTAGTCCTGTAAATACATATGCTGTTCCGTTTGCTCTTTTTTTCCTACTAATATTGTGGCAGAATGCCATCAGGGAAGCAGGCATCACTCAGAGGAGGAGGGAAGGTTTTATTTATACCAGTGGGCTCAGAGGAGAACCTTCTCCAAAGTGTGAGCCCTGAGTAACTAGGGTGCAGAGTATTTATGGACTAAAGCAAGGGGTCCAGTCAGCTGGGAATGCATGAATCTGGGTGTGTGGCCTTGAGAGCGCTTGTCAGTTGTTCCCTCAAACTTTCAGTTGCCATCATTTCAGTTTCGTCATCAGGTCAGCGTGACATTTTCCACTTCAATATGTCTGATGTTAATTTGCTCATTCATCCAACCTCAGAAGACCCCCAAAGAGGTGGGGAGCTTTCTCCTATGCCCCAACATCACTAAGAGGTATGGAGAGAATAGAGATGAGGCCTCTGAAAGTCCCAGTGGCCAACAGCAACCTACACTGGGCGGGGAGGGAGGGCGTTCTTCCTGATGCAGGGAGAGTGTGTCCCTCTTATGAGCCCACATCTGGGGGTGAGGAGGGAAAGGGGTAGAGTCACAGAAGCCTCAAAGCGGAGAAGTCGTATTCAAATCAGCTCTGGTGAAGGCAGGATGCACAGAGATGAGTCGTCCAAGCCGTGTTCCCTCAGCGTTCTCAGGTCCCACGCAGACCAAAAGGGGAAGCAACAGCCGGAACCCAGCTTCTCTAGACAGAAACTCGGCTAGATTTGTGCCTTTTCCAAGCTTGAGCGCCCCCTGCAGGACCAACAGGACGTGCAGAATCCCCACCCCCACCCACAGCCCAGCCCACTTGCTCTCCCCTGAGCGTCCTGGACACCAGTTTTAAAACCATCCCGCCCGGGAGGTTCGTTATCAGTTCTCCAGATGAAAAGATAATTTGGGGGACTTCAACAGACTTTTACAGCTCTTTAGTGCTGAACCAGGGCACAGACCAGCTTTCTCAGTATTTTTCTGACTGTCTCTTCTCGCCTGCAGTCCCACCCGAGATTGATGCCACCCTTATATCGCCTCGCCCTCTGCACAGGTGTCCCCATTTGCACATACGCATGTCCCGTTCTCTCTGCGCCCGTGTCCATAATTGAGGTGCACGTGCAAGACCGCAGGTGCTGGTCATAAATGTTAATGGCAGGAGGGTGAAAAAAGCCTGATTTTTATTTCATTTACCCTACAACACCCTCCAGACCCCAGTGACTCAAGCAACTAGATCAAACAACAAAATGAGGAAATACACAGAATTTTTAATAGCACCATTAATAAATTTGAACGCACAGATACATATGCCCCAGCTAGAGAAAGTGTGCATTTTGGGGGGAGCACAATAGGAAACACTCACAAAAGTCAGCTGTGAACTTGACACAAAAGAAAACGATTTTCAGAGTCAACATTGTGCAGATTATGTCCTCTGACCTTAATGCATAAAATTAAAGTTAACGAGAGAATAGTTGAAGACAATCCAGGTCTGCACTCTAAAAGCATATTACAAAATAACTCTTGGGGTAACGAGGCAATCATCAAAAAAATTACCAAATATTTAGAACTGGGGAAGAGAAAACGCAATGTCAAAAGGAAGAAAGCAGGACACAGAGAAAAATGTGCAGCTTTAGGTAAGTACAGAAAATAAGACAAAGTTTTGTTTTTTTAATTAGCTTAATATTTAACTCAAGAAGCTGGGAAAATACTAGCAGAGAAAACCCCAAAATACAGTAAAGGAAAGCAACTAAGAAGTGGCAGACATCTAATGATTAGAAAACAAAGACTTAATAGCGTAGACTGATGAAGCCCAAAGCTGGTGGTTCTAATGTTAAGGCAGAAAACAAGGTTTCAGCAACAGTGGTCAAGAATTTCCGTTGTGAGAGATGAGTGAGGCGGCTGCTGCACGAGGTGTATTGACCTGGGTCATCCGTGTGCAGAAGCTCCCAGTTGGGGGCTGAGCTGATGGAGCAGGGGCTGGATCCCCCTTCCACCCCCTTTATGTTCTTGGAATTGTAACTGGGGGGGGCCAATATTTGCCCTTTCCCAGAAGTGGTAGCCTTGCTGCTCTCAAGACAGTTGGAAGGAAAGGGCTCTGCTCTGGGCCTGGGAGGAGGGCCCTGCGTCTCGGCTGAGGCTGTAGGGTCCAGATGGCAGCACGAGGCACTATGGCCAGCCGGCCGCCTCTCTGCAAGGGCTACTGAGTTCTGCTTCGGTCTGGTCCTGCCCCAGCCCTACCTTCTCCCGGAGACTGTGGCCTTGGCCCAGTCTCCTTGTCCCAGTGACCACACGGGACAGAGACAGGACACCATGGCAGGGATAGACGATGTATGTTCCATATTCCCCACCCCAACTGGCCTTACTCATGATGGACACTGAGTGGGGTCGGGGTGAAAGCCAAGCAGAGCTCCAAGAAGACTAGAAGGAGGCTGACCTTGACCTGGAGGCCTGACCTGGCCAGAGCCCACTGAGGCTGAGTCACAAGGCAGCACGTGGGGCCAGGGCTCAGCGTCTTCTCCCCACCCGTGCTTCCTCCTGGCCTCCAGGTCAGCAGGGACTCCAGCGCAGATGCAGCCTCTGGTGGCCCCAGACCTGGAGCAAGAAACCCAGGGAGAAGATGCAAAGAGACCGGGTGGAGAGAGGAGAGGAGGTAACAGAGTGGG